>PDNB01000357.1:0-12962 GCA_002573585.1 Helicocarpus griseus UAMH5409 | reverse complement strand
GAACCCTCTAGCTTGTGCCTGGTGCTCATACAAAAGAAAGAGAGAGCCTGAGAAGAAGGGTAGGACTCCTAGATCAAGGCGTGGTTGCGCTGCCTGTGGTAATATCCCTCTCTGCCTGAAGGGGAGGTGCTGGGCGGAATTCCATTCAATTTACTTAATTAGGGTTAGGTCAAATAAATTACATAGATTACCGTATTACAGCCAAATACCGACAATCTTCTATGTAAAGCAATCATATTCGTGTATTTAATACGCTAATGTACACGCTAAAAATACGCTTATTGTGCCTCGCCCCCAGACGAGGAGATAAGATTCTGATTTACCAGGGACACGATATCTAATTCTCTTGCGAGTTGAGAAAATGCTGGTTCTTCACCAGCAAATTGGTAAAGGTAGTAAGAACTAACTACCCTTTGGTCACTTTTCATGGTAAAGATACCAGTACAACATTGGAAAGAGGTTGCTGTACACTAGATTCTTCTTCTTTTGCTAAGTACTTCTAACTTTGATGGTTTCAGTTTCTACTCTCCCTCTGTCTCTTATTTTATAGGGTGAAACAAGTGTCTCAGGGGCTATCTTTACATACATCTCTCTGGCGGACTGACTAGACAGGGTGCTTTGTGCCTGGCTCAGCATTCGACGTTAGGCATTCTTCAAATTATTTCAGGTAGGATTGCTCCCTAGCCGTTTGTTTTCCGCTCCGCAGATAAGAAACTTGAATACTAGTCCACGGGTATTAGTTAGTACTCCCGTACTTGGACTAGGCTCTGAAGCCAGCAACAACAAAATATAAACGAAAGATAAATGATGGAAGGGGTTTATCTGGGAAGAAGACAGCCCAGACTTGCAGTTGTGATGTCTGCGGCTGAGCTGCGGCTGTGGCTAGGCTATGCTGCCAGTTCTGGTCCACCGTCCACTCCCGAAAATGTTTGTCCAGTAGTACACTTTTTTTTTTTTTTTTTGGCTGAGCCAGATGTCATTTCTTTCAATCTTCCCCTCTCGTTTCGATTAGCATGCTAATCACCATATTCCGTACTGGCAATCGCACAGAAAATGAGAAATTCAGCTGACAAATATGTCAAACATAGCTGAAAACAACAATAGTGGTCTCATTACACGCATTTCAGATCACTTAGAGCCTCCGGAGAAGAGGCGGTATTGATGAACACCTAATTGATTTTGCTTTGCGTCTATGCATGGTTGCTGGATAGAAATTATAAATCTCAAAGAGTTCGTCGCGATTTTATATGATGCCATAGGAACAGTCTTATTTGGCAATCTATTAGCTGGAAAGAATGGGCTGTCCCTCCCTTCTCCTTCTTTCATTATTTCCTTAATATCTCTTTTCATATTACTTTTTTAATCTTCTTTGACTGTTAGCTTATGAGGCTTTATTATGAGCAACACTAGCTGGTCTGCAGTAGTATTAAATGACTACTCCGCAAACAGGGTTGAGATACTCCTTCATCAGTCACTTATTAGAGGTCTCCACCGCTGAATGCATCGATCATCAGAGAATTGCAAGGCTCAGACTGTTGATCTCGGTGCCAAATGAAGCCTGTTCTGGACAATCATGTTGATGAGAAGACCTCTCTGTGACATTTAACTATTTATCATCACCCCTTCTTAAAGGCATTGCTGAATGGCAGCCAGCCGCGGCCATACATCCATGACATACCAGACATGGTCACTGTCAACCCCAAAAGGATAGCGCTGTGGTTGGCCATTCTGTGAATTCGGAAATCGCCATACCCAACTTATGTTGTATCCATTGACTGGGTGAGCCCAATGTGCCATGCTTACCCCTTAGGACCCTGAACTAATGCGGTTGATAGGTGGCAGTTCGCAGATAGGAGGGGGTTTAAAGCACATCCGGAACAAGGTCGCCACTGGAAATGGACCAAAGTAATTCTTCTTTGCACCTGGGGTGCCACAGCTGTCCTGGCTGTGAACATCATCCTCACCACTGCTGCTGTTGCCCGCGCCTACTCAACATACGGGCTGCAAGGGTTTGGCTCTGCAATACTCTACGAGGGAAGTTGCTCCCTCTCCAAGAACTGGACTAGTGGTCTCCATATCGTCATCAACGTTTTCAGCACACTCGTGCTTGGTGCAAGCAACTACTGCATGCAGTCTTTCAATGCACCATCCCGAAAAGAGGTTAATGATGCCCATAGTCGAGGGAAGTGGCTTGATATTGGCACACCTAGCTAGAGTATCCTCTGGGGTATTCTGCTCGGTAGTTCCCTGCCAATTCATCTAATGTGGGTTTATTCTCACCTCTCTATTCAGCTTTTCTAATTCCCAACCATAGATATAACTCCGCCGTGTTCTACTCCATTGCCATTGAGACGTATAGTGTTGTAGCCGCCTCTGTCGATTTTGATTTTAGCAGCATGACAAGCCATGAACCAGCAAATGAGTATTGCTACTCCTCAAACGTGCACTTGAAAATGGCCGATTTCCACTCTCAAATCTCTGACGGTAAATTTGAGAGACTCAGCAAAGAGAAATGCAATGAACTTTTTTGCGGTCCATTACCTGGCGGGTCGAGGGACCGTAGTCCTCGTTACTGCGGATGCTGCCGCGAGGAATGATACCCTTTACTGTGTGGGCAAGGGAAATAAACCAAACAACGGTACCCACGACGGCATGGACAGTAACTCATGGATGTCTGACGACCAGATCAAAACCGAGCAACTGTTAGCGGCCCCGAATAGTTGGAAAGTGACAACGTCTGCTTGGAGCCAATCATCATTCATTTTCTCCACTGATAACGGCGACCCGGTTCATCTTTCTGCACCGGTCGGTTCTACAGAAGAACGCGAAGATGTCACTACGCTGAAACGCTACTACTATGAGGAGGATCCCAGCGAAAGCTCACTGCGATTATATCTAAATACCGAGAGTCACTGGCATAACAGCTCATGGGCCAGGAACCTGAAAATTGAAATTTTGGATCCCAACTGTGCAATAGGTGAGCGTACTACCACGGCATTGGAGCAGTGCTCGGTTGATCATTGTCTTAGCCAGAAGGTTGACGAACGATGCCAGTTAAAATTCAACCTCCCTATCTGCCTGATCGCCATTCTACGCAACCTGATTAAAGTGGTTTGCATGGTCCTGGCTGCTCATGTTGATAGGAAAGAGATTTTCATGACAATCGGGGATGCGATGGCGTCCTTCCTCACCGAGCCGGATCCCACCACGGACCATAGGTCTTATTTATCCTATACCAGGATAAAACGCTGGCGGCATGGAAAAGGCACTCGTGGATCCCTTCAGAATGGACCGTTTGAGACTGCTGTAATACCTCAGGTTCTTCCCGGAAAGAAGAGGTGGATGCAGGCAGTGACGTTTGGACGTTGGATGTTGACATGGTTTTCGTATGCTACAGTGCAATCTTTACAGTCTTACCCTGAGATCGCGGTATTGACGTTATCTAGATATATACTCGTTCTGGCTGCGTCTGCCACGTCCTTGTATATGGGAATCCGCACACTCCAGGTGTACAGCAAGCCATCCGACCTAGCTGCTCTTTGGAACCTTGGTTTCGGGAACCCTACAGCAACGGCAAAGATTTATTTACCATACGGCACTACGATTCGAGCACTCCTCCTCGCGAACACGCCGCAACTAGTCATGTCCGTGGTTTATTTATTCTACAACAATGTCCTCACCAGCATTCTCCTGTCCGCCGAATATGAAGGGTATGCCCGAAGCCGAAAACACCTACGAGTCTCCTGGCCCTGGGGTGACCAAAGGTCCACATACTACCTCACTCTACCCTATCAACACAGCGCTCTGCTCCTAATGGCATCAGCCATTTTGCACTGGCTGGTTTCCTGAAGCATCTTCTACACAGAGGTCCGCCCATATGACAATAATATCGATGGGAGACCCTCCTTCGACCCCTATCCGATCATCCCCTGCGGCTATTCACCCCTTGCCCATCATATTCGCCATCGCGCTGAGTATCGCGCTGAGTCTTTTCTTGCTCGGCTTGGGGATGATCCGGTATCAATCTCACTTGCCCCTTGCGGGTAACTGCAGTGCGGCTATCAGGGCAGCGTGCCATCCGCTGTCGGTGCGGAAGACGACCACGCTCTCAAACCAATCATGTGGGGGAAGGTGTGTCTGTCTGAATCAGATTCCGCAAGAGCAGGGAGTCGTAGTTCTAGTACGAGGGAGACATCCTTCGCCGACGAGCCGTTTAACTGCCACTTTGATTGGGGTGCAGCAGCAACAAAAAAAGGCTTGTACAAGGATGAGGACGGCATTGAATATGTGCAATGTACATTGCAGTTTTACATCTGGGGAGGTGACTACGCCCAATCCACGGCGGTTGTACGCCTAGGCGATGGAGGGGCAGATTCAGCGGGTCGATGGCACTCAAGTGTACGCGGTATGAATAACGAGCTGTCATATTGAGGGTTGTCCGGCTAGTATGATATAGATATTTATAAGTAGTCTAACAATCTATAAGAATTCTTCCACTCAGTGAGTACAATTTTGATATTGTCAAATTGCCATACTTGATAAGCTGGAATTGTGATTAGTTTGGCGTCACTTGTCCTCCCCTCACATACGGAGTTGAAGGCAAAGCTCAACAGGCCCAGCATGAAAGAGCACGCTCCTCACCATATCGAGCTAGAAATACTAGTAAGCAATCAGACCTCCGTAAGAAAAGAGTAGACATGTATTTTACACGGTCTGAGTCAACCATCATCGCCATTCCTTTCCTCAAAGATGAAGACAAAATTTGGAAAAGCACCATCTGAAGGGCCCCCAAATCCCTCGGTGCCTATGTGACTCGTAGGAATACTCTCGATAAGCCTTACCGTGCAGGGATGATGATCCTCATTCCGAGACCACGGCCCCCCTGCTTGGTGTCTTCTTGGGCGGCCTTTTTATGCGCCTGCACTTGTTCCCCTGAGATTGTCTGGGATCGGATAGGAAATGAAAATCACCATTGGCTCTGGATGTTCTGTTTTTCTTTGACATGTATGGATCGGACTGGGATGAGGGATCATGATGTTGAAACTTGAGCAAAGGAGTGGTGGTTAGTTGGTAGAAGTGACTGCCATTGCCGTCGGGATTTTGTTGTTCAGTCCCGATCTGTAATATTTCAGCGTCATACATTTGCATGTAATTTGGAGACTGCGATTAATCTATGAAGGTTAGTGGAAGAATCAGATAGATTGATAATGGATTGCAATGCTTTGCTGTTTTCTCAGCCTCATTTAATACGAGATTTCAATATCCGTCGGAGTACTAATGCTCAACCACTTGCCTAGCCAACGAAGAATAGGTGCCGCTTAACTAGCCCTAGGCACCTGTACCGGCCCCCAAGCACAGCCCAACCGCACCTAGATATACCCCCAAAAACACCCTAGGTAGCCGCCGGCCCCCAGGCTCACCCCCTGTTAGGCTGTTACTGGTTAGCTGGTTTAGTTAAACGACGTTACGGCATGTGCCAGTACAACTTTACACGGCTGCCGGCTCCGAGGGACACCAGTACCACCAATATCATCCCCCGGCTTACATACAACTATCCAACCAATGCGCCAGTAGCGGTTACTCTCAACGCCGGCTCCTGGTATGACAAACCTCCTCCCGTCGCACACTGTGTATTCACCTTCTTCCGTTCTCTCTCATCACTCGTTCTGTCTTCAACTGGTTGAGTCCATGTTCACTTCATCCCTTTTCCCATCCTCTGTGGTCGTTTGAGGGTCGGTCGTGTGCCTCTCGCCACCACTATATCTCCTCTCCCATTCCCGCACCCGCAACCCGCGATCAACCCCCCCCTCTATATCCGCCCGCCATGAAAGCTACATCTCCCGCCTTCCCAACCCGGCATGCTTCGTTTCCCGTGTCGGGTGGGCGCAGACTCATGCAACCAAACCGTCGCGGTGGTGTAAGGCTATTACTCCTCGCTGTGCTTGCGATTGTCTTCTTCATATGCTACCTCAGCGTAAGAGAATCACCCCCCTGTTGTCTTATGACAGCTACGTGCATATCCGAACCACGAAAATGAGGAAGATCTCATGCGAGGAGCACGTCAGCAAGTTATAATTACGGAAAACTAACATGCGCGCAAATTGAATATAGGCCGGTGCGCGACACGTACGGAATGAGAAGTACTACCAGCGAACCGTCGAGGCAATGGATGCCAAAGCGGCGAGAGCGCACAGTGAAATGGACGATGACGGGCTCTTTTTAAAACTACGGACAACAAACCTAGCCCCAGAGGATAAGCAAGCGGTAGCGGTGGAGCGACAGAAGTATGAGAGTCCGTTGAAGATGACACCTGGTGAGGGAGGGGAGGGCGGAGAAGAGAAGTCTATCGCGGGGCGGAAGAAGATGCCTGCCTCCAACGATAAGCCCCCCGCTCCGGAGGACAAGGAGGATCCAGAAGTGGTGGCGGAATTGAATGCTATCCTAAAGAGATCACCCAGTATGATTGCGCCCTTAGCCTTTTTAACGTTGTTTCAAACATGTACACATGACCATTGCTAACACTTATGTACACTATCTAGTCATAATATTCTCCAAATCCTACTGCCCATACAGCCACAAGGCCAAAAATATCCTCCTCAATAGATACACCATCGTTCCCGCCCCCTTCGTCGTCGAACTCGACATCCATCCCCTAGGCCCAAAGTTACAAGAGGTCCTCGCGGGCAATACCGGCCGCGGCACCGTACCCAACGTCCTAGTCAATGGCAAGAGCATAGGGGGTGGAGATGACATACAAGAACTCCATGACGAAAGGGAGTTGGCCGCAAAAATCAAGGGCCTAGCAGGAAAGAGGGTGATGGAAATCACTATGAAGCAGGAGAAAGCGCTCTGAATGTTTCTAGTTTCCACTCCCTGCTGCTCGCATCTCCTTTTTTGATTTTATGATTTCTCTTTTGCCATGAGGGGTAATTAATGCCTTTGGCTTGGGTGTACACTATTAGTTCCCCTTTCTCGACCTGCAGAATTGGTCTTTTCTTTCCACTTTTCATCGACTCGTCCGCCTGCCAAAGAGTTGTCGAACTCTTTAGCATCGCATTATTATGCGGTCGCGGATGGGACCTCATGGGTTTATAATATGTGCAGAACGGATGGAGAGGGAATTTGCAAAGGGATAAAAAGGGGGGATAAGGTTGCATATCCTTTTAATATTTCCCGTCTATCCTTTTTTTTTTTTTTTTTTTTTGTTTTTTTCGTTTTTTCTTTTTTGGATTCACGGAGTTTTTGGTGTTTTTTTCTTTTCATGAGATGGGCGACGGTTCTGGTATCAATTTGACTTGGTTGAGGTTAATCTTGGAGGATATCTTATGGGTATTGTTATTCTTCGGGCTATATGTCTTATATATGGCCAGTATATATTCGCAATTAGTGAAATATCATATATTTGTCTATAATATATTCAAGAGTAATAGTAGTATCGCAGGTCAGCAGGATGGACATAGATGCATGTTCCTGCCCAGGTGTGGCTGGACCTCAACCCTAGCACCGCCACACTAAACCCAAAGCGGAACCTAAGCGACGCCCGCACAACGCAGCCCACTCACACCACTCTCCGATATTTCGCTAAGAGTCGTTGGATGTGTGTGAACGACGACCGCCGACGACAACTTCAACGACCGCCCAACGAACGACCATCTTTCTCTCCCTCCTTCCTCCCATTCCCCTCGGATCAGTCCAACTGAGTCGTTCAAGATGCGCTACATCCACTCCGAGGAAACCCTGCCCGTGCCCGAGAATGGTGAGATTTTGATACCCTCTTTTACTGTGTTGTTTTGTTTTGTTTGCTCGATTGATTTCTTTTGAGACGGATTGTTTGAGGCATATACTACGCGCGCTTGGGAGGACGAAGATGTGGAATATGACGAAAATGTGGGATGCAGGAAGGGGTGGGAATTGCTGCCGCGAAATTGGGAACGAAGAGATGGGACTGAACGGATGTGAAGACTACGATGGAAGGGCTGGCAGGCAGACAGACCGCACACAAATTGCCAATGGATTCGTTCAGCGCATGGGCAGACACGATCACCAGGAAGTCCATGTCAATGGCGCGTTTGCGAAGATTTGGGACTTGATTCGACTTTATATGCGCGCTTTTGAGATTCCAACGTTTTTGGCTCGCGCGATATGGTAGAGAATTTATGCTGACTGGAATCATTTGTGTTACAGTGAACATTCACATCCGCTCGCGGGTTGTCACCGCTGAGGGACCCAGAGGTAGGCCATAATCCCGATTTCTCAATTCCGTTGCCCAATTCAAGATCATTTGCCTGTTTGGGAATATTCCCGATTCCGCATCCCATCTACACCGGGAATTACACATTCGAGAGAAGGATGGCTGGGGAAATCAAGCATTGGACAACAGTTCCTCGAGTTACTTCGCCATTCCAATCCCCAAATTTCACCCATACCACCCATAACCATTGCAGAAAAGAGCGCCCCCCCCCCCGCTGATAACTTATATTCCACCAAACAGGCAAGCTCGTCAAGGACCTGTCCCATCTGGCCGTCTCCTTCAGCCAGCCCAAGAAGAGCCTGCTCGCCATTGAGATCCACCACGGCGAGCGCAAGGCCGTCGCCACACTCCGAACTGTCCGCACTATCATCAACAACCTGTTCATCGGCGTCACCCGCGGCTTCCTCTACAAGATGCGCTACGTCTACGCCCATTTTCCCATCAACGTGAACATTGAGGCCAACAAGGAGACTGGACTTGCGGAGGTTGAGATCCGGTATGGATGATCTTTTCTTTCAGTGTTATTTATGGAGTCCTTTGGTGGATTCATGTTCGTCTTTGGAGATGAGGTGGCGGGGATGTGGAGTCTTGGGCTCCAGGAGGCTGCTGCTGTTTTTGCATGCAAGGGACGAAGGTTTTGGAGAAAGACTGTGTTGGACAGGGAATTTTGTGCTCTGCAATGGCGTTTCCTCTGGATGATGACACCGCCTACAATTGGCGAACAAACCCGTCAAAATTCGTCATGCTAATATGTTATTTCAACTGCAGAAACTTCCTCGGCGAGAAGAGAGTCCGCCGCATCACATGCCAGCCAGGCGTCGATATCATCGTCTCCCCCAACGTCAAGGATGAGCTCCAACTCTCCGGAAACTCGCTGGAGGCTGTTTCACAGAGCGCTGCCGACATCCAACAGATTTGCCGGGTGAGAAATAAGGATATCCGAAAAGTAAGATTCGACTGCCCAACACGGCCAATGCATTTTTAGGTCATACCTTACTGACGATCTTATAGTTCTTGGACGGTCTGTACGTTTCGGAGCGGGGCAACATCGTTGAGGAGTAAAGGGGGAAGGGGTTTGCTGTTTCGGTCTAGGTGTGATTAGCAAGCGCGGTTTTTTTGGGGAAAAAAGCCACACAAAAAAGGAAAGGGGGAGAGGAATTTGAAAAACCATATTTTTCTTCATTGAAAAAGAAGAAGCTTTTTTTTCGCTCTCTAGCAAAAAAAGATCCTGTTCCTCACAGCAGCCTTCTTTCTTTTTTAATGAAATGGGAAATGTCTCTTCTTTTTTTTGTTCACCTCGGATTTTTTTCCCCTTTTCTTGTCTTTTTACGCCTACTGTTACGTGCAGGAGTTTAATTGATGATCCCAATTTTTTCAGTTTTTATTTTTCGACTTCTGCTTTCCCTTGCGCGCTGAGACGGTTATTAAGTACTCTGTGTAGGTCAGCTCCCCTCTTCACAATGACCGTTATACGGAGCCCGGGGGAGAATGAATCGCCAAGGCCCGGAGTCGGGGAGCGCGAAACCTGGAACGCATTGAATTCACGTGATACAGTTTATTTACATCCTCTGATCAAACCTCATCCTTTCACCATTTCTTTAAAGAGATCGAATGCATGGCGACATCTTCCGAAGTTCGTGATTTTTGTAGGTTCTCTGCAAAGCATACGAGATGCCACGCAATACACATTGTCTTTTCTGACTTGAGTGTAATCTCACCAACTGAGACTCCAGGCAAGATGTCCAAAGAAAGCCACCGCTGTTCAATATCAAATAGAGATTGTCTATTTGCTCCATTCAAAACCTCTCCTGATAATTTACCCATTTGACCATCTGTTCTAGACACCTGCCCGCCAAGCACTTGCTGTGTACCTGATAATTCCTACCCTCTATCTGTTCGACCATCTACCGAAAGCGCGGCCTTTGTATTGTACCTGCATCTAAACAGGGTCAGCTCCTTCCATGATGGTCGTGCACTTCGAGTTCCATCAGAATCGAAATAAAGAACAGAAACCAGAGGACTGTTCCATGGGTTTCCGCCGGACATCACCAGCAGTGTTCTACTAAGCGGTTACTACAGTTCCTTGTTCCTCCTAGCTGCTGTCTTGGACAACCTTTTGGATCTTTTTGCAATTATGTATGCTCCAGTTACACGAAAACTCACGAACTTTGTCCTCGATATCTTACACGCAATATTCTACGAACTGCCGCTGCTCTTTACCGAGTTTCTCAGCGCCATGATTGACATTATCTTCGTTGGTTGGAACCTGGCAGACAAACTACATGAGTGGTGGTTTAAGGCGCCAACTAAAACCGTTGCTCAAAGGCGCATTGCGGCAGCAGAAAGCTTTGAGGAATGGGAGGCTGCCGCGGTATTGCTGGATAAAGCGTTGGAGAAGGATGTTTGGTTCGTTTCCCACCGCGTTTCTCTTTTGTCATCTTTTTTCCTTTTAGGCTCGGAGCTGCTCATGACTTTTCATGTCTTAGGCGCGGAGTCCACTCTAGCAGCTACTATGATTACCGTCTTATCAGATTACGGATTGACAGGCTCGTACAAGCCAAAAGGGACGGAGATGTTCAGACCATTGTCCAAGTTATCCGGTCAGGGCTTTTGAGAAACTTGGTCAATATTTTGTCTCCGCAGCTTTACGAGCAGGCTCACGCCGGCACAAAACGATTGATCGAAGATTATATCTCAGAAATTGAAGATGCAATAGAATACGTCGCCACACTCGAAACGGTGCCCCTAGACCCAAAAGCATTCGACTCCGAGGATAAACTTCGATTGCTCCACGATACTCGACAGGCATATGGCAGGTCGACATTGGTTCTTCAAGGAGGTGCAATATTTGGAACTTGTCACCTCGGTATTGTCAAGGCCTTGTTTTTGAGAGGGTTGTTGCCTCGAATCATTACTGGCACCGCAACTGGGGCATTAGTTGCCGTTCTCGTTGGCATCCATACGGACGATGAACTTTTACCAGTGTTGGATGGGGAAGGCATTGATCAGGCTGTGTTTCATAGGTTGTCAAGACAAAGACGCGTCACGAAATATAGCACGTTCAGGTTTTTCACTCGCGATGACGGATATGGATGGTTAGCTACCTGGATCCGCCGGCTTGAGGCATGTATCCGGGATAGTTACTTCCCGGACCTTAGGCTTCTGGAGGAATACGTCAAGATCACCGTTGGACATATGACCTTTGAGGAGGCATATGCAAAGACAAAGCGTACTTTGAATATTACGATCCCAACCCCCGGTAGAAGGGGTGTTCCAAACCTGCTTAATTACATAACTGCGCCCAACGTAGTAAGTAGGGAATCTGCTCCTTATTTGAGGCGCAGCAAGAATTAACAAACATTCTTTAGTTGATATGGTCAGCTGCGGTTGCCTCTAACGTGTCTTCCGCAACCTCTTCACGGGTAACCCTCTACTGCAAGGATGAAACGGGAGCAATAGCCCCGTGGCCCGATGCTGATGGACTCATCTTCAAATCATGGCGCCAGCTTGGTTACAACGAGCGGGAGCGTCCCCTTTCCCGTCTATCGGAACTATTTAATGTGAACCATTTCATTGTTGCACAAGCTCGACCCTGCGGAATCCCTATATTCTCTTCTGAGGTGCATTGTCCAGGTAAAGTTCACTCGTCCCGACGCATTATTGGCGACCGCATCAGACGTGTAATAAGATTGGAGTTTCGGCACTGGTTGCGACAACTGGATAGGTTGGGCTTACTGCCAACGCCGCTTCGTCGCCTGTTTATCTACGAGGATATCCCAGGGTCGTATATGACTATACTACCGGAAGTGAGGTTTATGGACATGGTTAAGATGTTTCACCCCCCTACGGTCGATAATGTCAAGAAATGGATATTGAGGGGGGAGAGAGGGACATGGCCTGCTATTGCTGCTGTTAGGGTCCGCTGTGCTGTTGAGTTGGCGCTTGAAAGGGGGTATCAGGTTGTGATTCCGCCGTCGAAGCCGGGTTTTGGGGTTGGCGATGAGTGATGGTCGATGAATGTAGATGTGACAAGTGTATCATTGATTATTACTATTCAAATGATGTTTGTGTTTTGCGGATGGGGCTGATGTATTCTTAGTCGGAATGGAAGACAGGAATCAAGTCCGATTGAGGCTCTGATATATGGTGCTCTTTCAACCAAATGATGCAGAATGTAGGTGCGGACAAACAACACATCAGGCTTTGCTGGAGAACATATTCTTATCTATATCCTTCAAGTTAGTTATTGGATTATGACAAAAGTATTTTTGTATTCTTTTTGCCACTAATACAGCTTTTGCTTTATCAACTGCCATAAGCATTCAACTAGCAGTAATAATAATAATTTGAATATTAAACTGTTTCAAGATCTGAAGACATGTATGGAGATGTTTATCCTAACGTAATTCCACACCGAGTCGGCCACCAAAATTTTCCACCCACTAATTTAACTACTCATTCAATTCAACGCGCAATTATGCCACCAAAAGGCAATAAAAATTCTTCAAACTCAGTTGAGAAAGAGGGGAGGATTGAACTCGCGATAAAATCTATTCAAAATCATGAAAAGCTCTCAGTTCGTGAAGCTGCAAGGCTATTTCATGTGCCTAGGACTACTCTTCAAGATCGCCTCAAGTGCCAGCCCTCGAGGGTGAATTTACGTGCAAACTCACACAAATTATCTTCAGCTGAAGAGAATAGGCTAGTTGAA
>PDNB01000356.1:0-12979 GCA_002573585.1 Helicocarpus griseus UAMH5409 | reverse complement strand
CCCCCGGCCTGTTTATTTTGTGGCGTCTCTTCGGTACTGTACATATAAAATTTGAGAGCCCTTGATTTTGCTTCTATTTGCAGGCGAACTCGACGCCCCGTTTGGATGGAAAGAGAGACGAGTAGAGAAGTGTCGAGAGCCTTCCCTTTTGTTTGAGATATCATCAATCTATATTTTTATGTATCTATGGTTGTCCTCGTAATGCATTTCTGCGTATTGAAGCTTCATTTCCCTACAGTGGTGCTAGTCTTCAGCCTGATCTCTACAAGCACGCAAGAAATATTTTTTCTGAAACCCACACCCGTGACATTCGTGGCTGCTATATTGACAAAACTTCATGGTAACTACGTAAGTAGTAACCTCTGGATATAAAACAACACGAACCGAGAATTATAGAGGCATCCCGAGAAACCCAAGCACAAAGTTTCAATGGATGACTACCAAATCCCTATCCAGGTGAAATTTCTCCGGCATTCGTCATTATGCTCTATGTGCTAGTATGTATTGTATTTTTTTCAATTTTTCAAAGCTGTGGAAATGAGTATCTCTAGCACCTTTCCCACAACGCATAAGATACCCTTCAATAAGATATTAACGCAATCCTTTTCCGTTAGTTGCTTGGATGATGGGATTTGCATATACGGTTTGGATCATATGCGCACATCAGCTCCTTCAAGCGATAACATGTTCCCTAAAACAAATTATTTTCCTGCTCTTACTTTTACAATCATGCAGCGAATGAGATTTAGACGTAAAAGAATCCATATCTGTGAGTTACGATAAGCAGACTCGACGTGTAGCTTTTGCAAACAACAATAGCAGTGTTAGTAGCACAAGATTGCCAAATTGTGGTGCAGAGCAACAGAATGGCGTGCGCGGAGTATGAGCCTCTCCCTACCCCCCCGGCAGCTGGAAGCATATAAACGCCGGCCCCTCTTGCGTCCCGTGCTGTGGTATAGATTGGGGTCTTGGTAATAACGGACAAGAACATTCAGGGTCAATATTGGTGGTCTCGATGTAACAAGGGAAACATCGCTCTGTTGATCTTAGCCACGTGTACAATGATACAGATAGCCGCCCCGGATTGACTGCCAGACGAGCAGTAGACTCTGAAAGTCTTCTCCTTGGTGGCGGTTTCAGAATCTGTTAACGGTTTCACAGTTTCAGCGAGCTCTGCGGTGTGTGGTTTTTATGTTAGTTCTTGATATTGGCAAATGGATAAAGTGAGGCCACGTCGTTTCAGAGACGGAAACGGAAAATCGATAGTCGAAACACGGTCAAGCTGATCCAAACTGCTGTACCACATTCTGTTGTATGTAAATATTATGTCGACAGCTATAAGGTAGTGCCCGACATGCATATTTGCGAGGGCACTTTGTCTGTGCACTACACACGGCCTTCTTGTCATGAACACTAGTTTGCAGCAAAGGCCTGATGAAATAACTGTTGCTAAGCGCATACAGATGCGCATTGAACGACAACCCTTCCACTTTGTGTTGGTGCACCAACCACAATTTGTCCCTTGCACAATCAGCCTCTTTGTGCAAGACGAGGCAGGGATATAACAGTATTGATTTACTATTTTGCTTCAGTGCTGTACGACCAGTTTGAAAATGAGTCGGATGGACTTCGAAAAGGTAGGATACAATTGGACGGAGCGCATGCACATATGCAGGGTCTGGCTAAGGGCTATCTGATGAGTCCGTTGAGTGACGGTGAATTCTGCCCAAATGTCGAGTGTAGGAAGGACAAAGTTTGGCTGGTTGCATTTCGGTGCCGCTCTTTTAATAATCGAAGGAAGGGTATATAATTGATGCGGTTAATATACCAAACAGCCTATCGGGGATCCTCCAATTTTCATAAGGGATGTTGTGGTTGCTGAGGGTCCCTAGATACCCCCTGCCTCCCGAATTTGAGTAGCAATCGTCCATGCAACCCAAGAGCAATTGAATATAGTACTATAAGATCTGAGCTCGAAATAGTAGCGTTCACAACACCTTGTACAACTGATATATTTTTTTTCCCGAGCAATAAGCTATATACAAAGTAGAATACGAGACAGAAAAGTGAAGAAGAAAAGCAGAGCAGAAGCTGAAGGGGAGCTCATTGCGCTAATTTTAGACTGGCTGCTAAATTTAGGTTTCATGGTTCCTAAATTTAGTCTGCATGCCCCACATAACCTAAAATAGAGTTTGGACTTGGCGCTTGCATCGCGCTAACAAAGTTTGGGAGACGAGACTACTCGTTCTAATCGACTCTACTAGTACTATAAACTCAGGAAAGGGCACATCCGGTGTCCGTTCTTCCCAGCATCTGGGAGCCCATTCCGCTTAAGCGAAAAATACGCCATGTAAGTTGACTATCAAGATATGAGGCTGTGCAGATCAATCGACCTTTCTGCAGTATAGCAGTCATTATTATTCCAGGCAATTGTTTAATCTCAGACCCGAACTAGACTGGTAAGAACACTTTTTAGTAATTATACTGTCAACACTGATATGTGTTTGCACTATGACCTCCAAAAAACCATGGCAGTCCTTTTCAAAATCATTCAGCTAAAGGCTAGAACGATCTGAGTACTACTTCCTGGGGGCATACTCATTGAGTCCTTAAAAAATACCTGTCATGTATCCTAACTTAATAAGGGCGGCTAAAATAAAGTGCTTACGGCTCAATAGATTCACACGCTAATGTAAATCGAACACAATCCCTGCTACTTTATTGTCTTCACAAATAAGTAAGGTAAGTTCCTTACTGCACGATAAGTGGTAAGTAGTTTTTGACAAGGTAGATGGATTGAATTCATAGCTATGTGAACATTCAATACTATACTAGCAAATGAGGGAATCAATTATAGTATAATACGCTTGAGAACGGAGTAGACACCAAAAATACAGAAGTGTATATTGTACATATGCATAGATGAAACATGATTTCCTCTTAGAGTAGTTGTGCAAAATGCGTTTAGAAAGAAAGGCTGAATGCCGGGTATCGATAGGAATCTGAAGTATCACAAATTTCGGCCCGCTTTGGTGAAGCGTGTCATGCAATGGAAAGCTCTATGCTTATGAACGGAAGTGTACTAGTACAGAATTGTACGTATATTAAATATAATACAAGAGAAGGAGAACAGGCTCAACGAGATGGACGTCGAGAACCTTCAAGTTATTATCAGAAAATAACGTAAGGTAAGATAAAAGATAAAAGTTCTATAGGAATAAGACGATGTAAACTCGGAAAGCAAAGTATTAAATATTAACATGATGAAATGAACAGCAGATAAAAAGAACAAGTAAAAAGAAAGTCCCTAAAAGAAGCAGAAACCCAAAAAAAGAAAGGAAAAACCATTCCGGAATTAAACTCATAAAATCATGAACGCGTATTAGAACGTCGATATTGAAATGGGAATTTGAATCAAATGTAGAAAGAAGAAGACATCGTGAGGAGTAGAAATAGTCTCACGGAAAGAAGTAAAAGTAGCAAATGCTGTAGCCACCACGGCAAGTGTATAGTTAAAAAAATTATAAAGGTTACTTGGCCAAAGTTCTCATCCCAGCTGGCCCTTCCAAATGGGGCTGCCAAATTAGAACTCCCACGTTTTCTTTTCTAGAGCTCCATTGAGATTGTGTTCGACGAGACGCTGCAAAACCATTTCTCCTTCGTTCAAGAGTCCGCCCATGCGGCCGGGCTGCAGCCATCTCGTGCGTATATAATCGAGTAGTCCACTGGTATCACGTCTGATGTAATCTGGTATGGACTCTCGCGATATTTGGGACCATGACGGAGCAAGTGACGTATATGTAGACAGGAATGTTCTCGGGGAAGATGGAGGGGTTAGAGAGGAAATAGTGGTTTTACTTGTTGAAGCATCAACACCATAAGCCCAGCATACCAGGGCGCAAACATATAGCACCCAGTTGGCATGGAGTGAGGTAACTGGCCCCGCTTGAACAGATCGTGGGGGCTCTGCAGAGATTTTTGGAAAACAATCCGGTGTTGGAAACTGGCCTTGAGGATTATGCGGAAGAATCTCTATTTGGTTCCCGCCGTTGTCATACGATCCAAGCACATCTAACGGGGCTACACAATCCTTATCGTCGCTGAAAAGGCCTAGGCCATGGCACAGTCCCGAGTTGGAGTCAGTTGGTCCTAGAGTGTCGCTTAATTCCTCGTCATCGACTGCATATTCCAGTACTCGTACTGCATGCCAGATTGCCTTCTTTAGCTTATCGCTGTCAGAGACCCAGTTGCGCAGTCTTTCCTTAGCATGTTCAAATTCTGCTTGGTCGGCGATCTTTCGATTGAACAACCAGGACTCGCCGCTGACCATAAGAAGGTCCTTGAGTGGAGTACGATAAGCAGCAAGAAGGGCGTGGTATGCAAAAAGAGTATGGTTTGTTTTGGTTGAAGTGCCGCATGGCTGGGAATTTTGCGTAGTTTCCTTTTCAGCCTCAGCATGTTTCACTCTCTCAATAAACGGCTCCAGCGCTCGCTCCAAATCCACTGTCCCCATATTCGTAAGCATAGCATAGGAAAGAATAAGATTGGATCGAAACGGATCAAGTGCCAATGTCATGTCGTCATGGCGAATAACGCGCTGTGTGGCGCTGGAAAGTGTTAGTGGCTCTGTTGCCCGAGCGTATTGAGCCCATTCTTGGATCCCTCGACACTCCCAGAGCTCTTCTTGACAAGGAAACGGCAAATCGATGGTTTCTGCTTTTCGGCAGTTCAGCCTAGGTGTCCCTATTGGTTGGATAAAAACCAATGGCTGCTGAAATAAAGTGAACTGCTGGACATCAAAGAGAAAAGCAGCTTGCAATACTCTTCTTCTCGTTTCGTTTTCCACCCAAAATCTGTACGCTCTTCCTAGGTCCTCTTGGTTCTGGTCCCCCGAAAGAGTGTTAAAAACAGCGAGTGGGTTTCTTGACGCCCAATGGTGATTTCGAATGAACTGTTCCCAAATATCAGTAAATGGTACTGCTTGTCATGCATGTCGCTAGAACTCACACTTCCATATAAACTCCTAAATCGCGGAGATATTGCAACATCAGCCCGTCTCGAACGATATTTCGAGAGGTATTCTAACAAAAAAACAGCTTGAATATCAGAGATTCGAGAACGGATTGTAATTGGGTTTCTCTGTTCTTGTGAGTTAGAATATTGCTCGGACAGTTTATTGCCTGCGGAGCTTACCTTCGTGAGAAGATTGAGGCATGCTTCTAAAAGGGCTAGGGAATATTCTTTTGCATTAGGCCGTGTATCATACTGGGATCCAATCGCTACCATGGCACCGGACATCAAAGGGCTGGGTTTAGTGGAGAAAAAGGTCGGACGATGAACAATTGGAAAAAGAGGATGGAAATGCTTCCAGTAACATTGGAAGCAGTCCTGCCATTTTGCGGTGTCGATTATTTCCATGCCGTCAGTTCCTGAGACGACGCCGGGGGCGGAAGCAAGTTCGCGTCGCATTGCATACCACTCATCTCCGTCCAATCCTGAGAATGGTATTGGTACTGATAAGGCTAGATAAATGTCAAAACTCTAAACTTTCAAGGACACGATAATGGGAAGGTTCACCTACTGTTTGAAGGATATCACCTTCAAGAGAGACAGGCAACATCTGTGGCGCGGTAGCCCCCTCTACGGGAGTCCAGTCCGAAACTGAAGAAGTCAACGTCAAAGGTGACGCGCTTACTTGCGGATGGTAAAATGATTCCGAATAAGATTGGTCCATGATTGGCGTATGCTGTGGAAACTGAAATGGGGGTACGTCGGAAGATGGAGATCGGGAACTGCCAGGCGAAGAATACATCATCGCATCGTCAGTATTGATTTGCGGCAGTTCCGGATATATTTCCCCCCTGACTAAGTCCCTATCCGGCCCGCCCCATACTGGCAATCCATACCCATTTCCGAGATGATGCTGAGCTCTGGGTTGCACAAGTGACCCGATAGACATAAGGTTCCCATCGTGAGAAACAGCTGGAACGGATGATGATCGGTGATCTAATGACACTGGTGACATGAGTGGCCTAGACTCGGAACCCATTGTCACTGCATTAGATTGCATGTCGTAATCCCCGCGATTGACGATTCGCCCATTGAGCATTCCACTACTAAAAATGTATCTCAGAATATGATAGCACCATAAAAATATTGACAGATACATACTGTCTATTCGACATGTGGCGTGTAACCAAATCTTTGCGGTTGAATGTCTTCCCACATCCCTCTGCCTCGCATCTGTATAATGCTTTGGGATTATGATTGAATTGATGTCGTCTAAAGTAGATGTTGGTAAATGCTGTATCTAAAATTGAAGTATTCGTATCGTAGCGCGATGAGCTTACCTGAGATGTTCAGCTCTGGTGAAGACCTAAAAGACATGTTAGTCAACGCAATTTAATGAAAAGATTATAAAATGTTTCATACCTTATTGCAGCCTTCAAAGTCGCAATTATGAACACGCTTTCCTTTCTTTGCCTTGCTTGGACGGCGTGTCGTTGGAGTCAATGCGACTCCCGTATCAGAAACAGAACGTTGGTGTCTTGAATTGAAAGACATATTGGATGATGTAGCAGTAGGCGAACCAGCTTGAGTTGCCAAAGAACTCGGCGATGCAGGGGAACTCTGAGAGTGTGCGAATTCTGGTAAAGGCCTGCTACTTATACGTGCGAATGTGGAAGCCGCATTGAAGCCATGAGCCCGGGATGGCGATGTCCTGGCCGTGCCTGCCAGCCGATCCCCGGAAGCTTGGCGACTTGCAGTCGATATCCTAGCCATTTTTGTTTGGACGGGGGCAGATGGGATAGGATGATAAAGAACCGTGCAGATGTCTCAGATCAGAAAGTCGGATAGACTGAGGCTAGTGCTGAGAACGAGTTGAAGAAACGACGTATAGCTCAAACAATTGGATCATTGACCGTCCATAATTGGGGTTTGGTCAAGTTGGGGGTTGATGGTAATGGTGTGGCCGGGTATAAGGGGGGCCGTGGAGGAATAAATAGAAATAAAGTAGAAGACGTTAGCGTCAAGACAAGGTTTGGAGATCCAGATAGCTGATGCTCAGAAAGACCATGCAGATTATCCTGAAGCAAGTGAAGTGCGCAGCAGGATATATAGAAAAATGCGGCTGGCCAGGAACCGGCCCTGGCGGAAGGGATTGGCAACATTGATGCAGGAACTAAGCGTAGTGGTGTGTACCTGAACCACCACAGCGCCAAACCACAGACTAGCTGCACCTGTCACAACCCAGTCTCTAATTGGAAACCGCCCACCTGCGCGGTAAAAAAACAACGTACAGTTGCGGCTGAGGCGTCGATAGACCTAACCGCTTTGATAGTACGTGATATGGGGGGTGCATCAAGGCTCGGAAGGTGGGCCAATGATCGGACCGGCCCATCAGAGTTGAAACAGCAGGGATGGTGTGACAGATTTGCGAGAGGTTTCCTCAGAATTAACCATAATTTGGGTCGGATGCCGCTAACCAAAGCGCCCATGCATGGGACTGGAATGGCATGTCAACTCTAAAACTAAAAAAAACGCTGCGCATCCCACTAGGCTCCATATGGCGGCTCGTTGCTATTATTATGATCCCTGATTCTATATCAGGTATGGCGTGCAGCCGCCAAACATGTCCGTCAGGGGTTATAATTGGGTCTCTGTGCTTTAGTTGCAGATGAGGGACCCTTGCTGCGAATTAAGCTGCAGCGCCAAGCAAACGTCGTCCCCTCCACATTCTGGAAACGTGGATCCCTCGAACTCTGCGCTTCGGCAATTTGTCAACAATCCTGACATTCGTCCCCATCCCCGGACATAGTATGTACTTCAGTAGAAGTATTTTCACCGCCGTCGAGGCTGGGCTTCAAAGCACACTGACCCTATCTGTTCACTTTGTATGTGTACTGAAGTGATATTGGCCATCCCATTTGGTCCCGGCAACTGCTAGTAAGTAGTACTGTATTGTATTTGCAAACGTCAGCCCAAGGGTCGTACTCTTCAAGTTGCGATGATACCGTAACTGTTAGTCATCTCTGATTAGTTGGCATTGTTAAAACGAAAATCATTATTATTATTATTGTTAATACCCTGCTTTTTCCGAAGCACGTCTCAAACACACAAAGCAGAGTGTCGTGAACGAGTTCTGAAAATCTATTGCAAGGTAGGGAATATGCTAAATCGGGAACAATGGTGGTGAGGTGGATCCGCTTCCGAATAAGCCGCACTCTAATATGAAACATGATTATTCATTGGTTGGCAATTTAACGAGCTAGCCTTCTTCGGCCAAAGATCTAATAATAGGCTGCGCTAATCGCTTTTGAGACTAATCAAAGTGTTCTAAAAAGGTTATTTTAACCGCAAGCTAACCCAACTTGGCGATCTGCACCCCATTTTCCGAATTCAGCTTTTTGCGAATTCCCTCGTGGGCTGTTTCATGTATGTTGTATGTGTCAACATCTATATCAATAATGCTCTATTGCGTGATATAGATCGATAGTCCAACATATACATCTCTCTACGGTCTGTTTTCTTACATCTAATGGGTATTGTTAATCCCTGGAAGCTATACGTTGCTACCTGTAGTTGCAGTAGCATCTACTCGCAATATGCAGTGAGTCTGAAGAACGTTTCTCATGTATCAGTGCCTCTGACGAGACGTCTATCTATATCAGTGCTGAGTAGAATACTCTGTATGCATCTACAATTCTCTTTTTGCCGCCAGCAAATCAACAGCAGAAGTGTTTTGTTCTTTAAACAGAAAAAGAAAAGAAAGCTGGATTTTGATAGGCTGGATGATTAATCAAAGAACAGTCCTGCAGGCGACAAATATTTCTATTTTAAGAATAATTAGCAATAATATTTCCGAATTCATCCAATTTACCTCATTTTTAGCCTTGAATGAACGCACGGCCTAAAACTCACTGTTGCATAAGAATTCCGCGTGGCTTTTTAAAGGTTAAGAAGAAAAAGAAAAGAGCAGAAAAAGCAAACAGACCTCTTGGTTGCTTGTGCACTATGCAGATGCGAGTATCTTGCATCGGCGGCTGAGAAGATGCAGAGATATCTTCTATAACGAGGTTCAGAAATATGTGTCAGTAGAATACCCATGTGGAACCTACACAAAGACGTGGAAAGGGATGTTGTGATACGGGTGCAGTCATAGTATCCGCCCAACAGGGTTCATTCGCTCACAAGCCCAGATATAGATATAGGTCTCGAGTATCTTATGTCGGCTTATGAAAACAGAGTAATAATCTAGGTATCCCTAATATGCGTCGGATAGTACTAGACAGCAAACAGCAACAGCCTATAAACTTGAAGATATTGGCTGGAACCCTCTTTATTTCCATATGCCCTTAATGCCAAATGGTCTTTGATAACAAAGTTGTTATAGTCCAGCCGGGACTTGAGCTGAACTAGGATTTCTGCCACCCAGCACGTTTAAACTTTCCCCTCCCTTTGCTTCCCCGGATGCGATTTTGGCTCTGCAGGATATTTGAATCCCTTCACGCTAATAGAACCTGACTCTTCTCAGCTAGACGCCTTGCACTAGCCTATAATAGTGATTTGGTGTTAAAGCAGGGAAATTTACGCGGCGGACTGGATGAATTAGTAGTTTTGAAAACTCTCGAGGATTGGTGGGATCTGGAAGGCCAATAACCCGGGATTTACAGCAAATTTGGGAGGACTTACCGACGAGGCGAAACGGTTCGGAGACTTTTCCAAGAGCATTAGATATGTTTTTGTTCCTTGATCCCTGCCCCTTCTTCCTCTAGGCCAGGACTCGGTCTACTACTTGGATACCTAGTGAAGCGCCTCATTCCAGCCACGACTGTCCTACCTGGCATGTTTGCCTATTTGACCCTTCAAAGTGTCATGTATATATTGTATCGAAATTTACCAAAAGGTTACTTGGCTGGTTCTATACTTTTTGACCTATCCCCATAAAGTTCACGGCCATAGTACCGAGGGAAGCCATGTAAAACTAAGTCACCGAGCAGGTAACTAAGAACCTCAAAGTGAACATGACTTCAGAGAAAGACCGGGGTTACTAGTTGCATAAAATCGCTCTTCCGAGTATATGAAAGCAGCACTGAGCTCGAAAGTTCCTGTACTTACTGTCGAGCGTTAAATATTATCTAATTGCTGAATCGACTTGTTCTGTCACCAGGGAAGAAATTTGAAGAAGGTATAACAATTGAAAGCACAAATTACAAGGTCTAAAGTAGTATATCAGAAGAGGATCTTTGGGGATATCAACATGACCATCCATGGATTCTTCAACGAAAGACGTCTTCCCTTCTCTGATTGGAGGAATGGCCCTGAACATATCGATGGGAGGCGGGATCTGACATTGCCAGAGCTTAGGAAATGCTAGCGCAAAAGCCGTTTTCATTGTACGGTCGAGTCATTCCATTTGTTGACTCGGCAGAAGTGGCTGTGCGAACTGCTCCTCAAGTCTTCATCCTTGTTGCCTACCAACTACTGGCATTTTTTTACAAAGCTCCAAGTGTTTTCAAAAGCGAAGGGGGAACGTGCCGCCGAAGCCGAGGGGGAAAGTAATACTAGACTAGGGTTGATGACATGTATTCCGTAACGAGAAAACATACCCAAACAATCTATTTCTGTGACTTTAATGCTTGCTCTGCAAATCATACTCGTATTCGGGTGGGTGAGGTGTAGCCGCACGGTCAGAATGAGACGACGGCCTCGCAAAAGGAGAGCCCGCGAAGATACTAGTATATGCCGCATGACAGGAACTGACAAAGATGAAAGATGTCATTACTGACGAACTATGATCTGAGCACTGCTTGCTTCTGCTGGCACCGACCCATGTTGATGGCCGCGAGGCTTAGTCGCGGGAGGAATGGAGCATCTTCAAAAAGCAGCGGCCCAGCGGGTACCGCGGTGGGCCCAATGGTCCGGTAGATTGCCAGACACGGAGGCCAGTAGTAAGTAGTTGTGGATAAGAGCGGCACTTACTTGCAGGTAAGGGCTAAAAGCTCACTGCAGAACTGAGCCTCACTGGGCAGAAGATGATGGTATCTTCTACTTGTCTTCATATCTTGGCTGCAAGAGTTGGAGATGATTCCAAGGTTCTCGGCGGGTTTTTATATCACGTGACTGGGTTAGGAAGACTTAGCCCTAATTCGTCCGAAAGTGACTATCGGCCCCCGACGCAACCTCCAATAATAGAACATCGACCTGGACGTCAATCGAACCTCTCGACCACCTGAACTTCTCTCCAGCTGCGCGCACTGCCACCACTAGAGAGTGGATTTTACTCTTCCAAGGATAGTAGTTGTCGTCTATGTCGGATCATGGCGCAGATTTTCCCGAAGCTCAAAATCAATCAGCGTGTGGTCCGCGAATGCTCCGTCATAACTACTACTCTGTAGTAGTAGTACCTATCAACAATACTGTACTAGTTCTGCTTTCCCGCCCCAGGCGCAAAATCCTACATACTTACATGTTGGGGCCATATTCAAAACTGAGACTTTTTGAAACACCCGAGCCAGATCGATGAGTCCCGGGGGATTCCGGGGTCGTTTGCCTTGAAATGTGGTAACCACAAATGCAGAGAAGGGAACGCAAGGAGATCGGGGGCTGGAAACGCTTCCTTCGCCAATCCTCTCTCTTGCTTTGTAAGTTAAGAGATATAGAGAGTGCAAGAGGACTACGGACTACAATTCTTGCTTTTCTGAGATGCCGCATATGTGTCCAATGTCCACGTTCCGTCCCCCGTTTGCAACCCCAATATCCATGCGCAGATCCATGGAACGCTTCCCGTCTCCAACTCTCTAGTCTTTTGATTCTATGTTGACTCAAGAGCCTGGCTGTCTATCTGGTGGAGTGGACCTGACAAGTCCGTCTATAACCACCTACATTCAGTCGGTCCCAACACGTACACAATTGGTCCGAATAATCTGCTCATTTCGTCTTTGCAGCCTCGCCTTGTCCAATGGCCGGTCCCCATGTTTCGCTATGCGAGGCATTTTGACGACTACAATGACGTTGTGCGGATCAAAAAAAAGGAAAAATCTATATCTTCATAAGCCCAAATTATCTATATTCTCTCTCCAGCCCTGAACGTGCATGGCGCCGTGTGAGACTACAACAATTCTAAATATGCACAACATAACCTATCCTACGACCTGCAAGCAGGTCACCATCGTGTTTCAGAATGTTTTCACTAAACCACCTCATCCTAAGAAAGTAGTTGACGGTGATATCATGATGACATTCTTGTCGTCATCAGTTCTGTATGTCCGTTGGATGTTACTTAACACGTCGCAGGAATGCTTTGGCATTCTGAAACCCGGGTCTTCTGTCTCCTGCATTACTCCCCTTTCTACTTAGAGATCCTTGGGGCTTTTGTGTTCTCGAGTTATACTCGTAGCAAGCCTGTTGGACTGCTGAATTCTGACAACTCATGTCTCCTGCACCCTCGCCTTTTCTCGTTGAACGGCCTTTTGGTCTCGTTTGCTGTCATGTTATACCGGGCCGAGTTCTTTTAATGCTGTAACTCAAGAGCTCCATCTCCTCTCCCTTCCCTTTTTCAGGGTTGGTTATTTGGTTATCTTCTTGCCCTTTGTGTTTTTTATGGCATACACCTCGCATGGAACGCTTTAGACTATTGAAACCCAGGCAGTGTTCCACCCCTCATTCTTCTTTGTTCCAATATGCTTCCTTTCTTTTCTGTACTCAACTTATACCCGATGTAGCAGAGGGTATTACTGCTGGAACTGGGCGAGGTCCGTCGGCCGTTCGTCTCTTCTTCCCCTCTTCTTCCTTTCGAATTTCCCTGTGCATAGCGATCCCACATCCTCTTTGCCATTTGAGCCAAGCACGCCACCACAAAGTTCTTCAACAGGAGTGCTGAAAAGGTGATAAGCGACTCATCCCCGCTTTGCTTGCTTTCACTTTGCCCCCCCCCTCCCCCTCCCCCCCCTCTCCCTTTTTTTTTTCTCTCTCTTTT
>PDNB01000355.1:0-12985 GCA_002573585.1 Helicocarpus griseus UAMH5409 | reverse complement strand
ATATTGCAGGAGCGAAAAGAAGCAAATGAACGAAAAGCACTACAGTTGAAAAAAAAATAGCCCCTCCGCAAAAAAAAAAAAAAAAAAAAAAAAAAAAGAAGAAGAAGAAGAAGAAGAAAAGGAAAAGAAAAGAAAAGAAAAGAAAAAAAAAGCACTCAGCCTGGGCATCTTTGAAGGGCTTGGGGCAAGTTACATGTAGATAGGCCTGCACAGTGGCCTCTCCTGACATTAACCCTCTTTAGTTCCATCTGCCGCCGTTTTCAAACCCGTAAAGCATCATTTGGCAAGGTTGGTGGTAAGAAAGGAATGGTACAGCCCTTCAAAAACACAAAGAATACATCGGATGTTTCGAGAGCTTTGAAACCCATATACCGTCTCGGATACCTACTACTTGAGATATCCAGGTAAGGCAATTCAAGACTCCGTATCCACGAAGTCCTCACAGTGCGGAAAGAATTGAGCTATAAATAAGAAAGGAGTGTAGTTAGCATTTACCCTCATCTCCCTTTTTTCTTTTTCACAGGAAATTCCAGCAAAAGTAGAGCCTAAAGTAAAACCGATTTGAGAACTTACATCTCTCCGTACTATCAGTCAGTATGGGCTCCATCAACCGGTCAAACACATAGCAGAAGTCAACAGTAAAAAGCATGATGTTCTGGACTATCTTATCTGCCCCAGCCAGATACGAGCCGCATTGCGCCGTCACTGTCTGCCCATTCTCGTACGTCAGGATTATCTCGCTCTCGGTGTTTGGCTCTGCGTAGCAAGGTGCTTCTGCCTCGGCGACCTGGGTGTCGTGAAGGTAGCGGCAGGTGAGGCGACGAGACGAGCGTGCTATGTTGCAATTGAATATGGATGCAGATTCGATAGCATCTGGATGATTTAGATAGAATGCAACGAGGGCTTGGGGGATGTTATTTTCCTTGATACGCGTGAGAGTGTCATCTGTTGACCGCCTCGGAAGGGGAATGCGGTTGTTGAGGTTGTCGGGATGGTTTAAATAATAGGGTACTAAAGCAGAGGGGATGTGATTTGCTCTGATTCTTTCAATTATTTTGTTTTCGTTGCGTCTCTTTTGAATTGATTCCGCTGGAGGCTCCCCAGGGGGTTCGGGGGTTGGCTCCGGGGTCGGTTCTGGAGCAGGTTCTTCAGGGGGCTCTGGGGCGGGTTCCTCGGGAGGCTCTGGGACTGGCTCTCCCGGTGGCTCAGGTGCAGGTTCCTCAGGTGGCTCAGGGGTTGGTTCCTCGGGAGGCTCTGGCGTTGGCTCTTCAGGAGGCTCGAGTTCACCATTGCCGCCCCCTTCTTCCCCGTCTCCTCCTCCTCCTCCTTCTCCTTCTCCTTCTCCTCCTTCGCCTTCTCCTCCTCCTTCTCCTTCGCCCTCACCCTCACCCTCACCTTCACCCTCACCTTCTCCGCCACCTTCTCCGCCATCTTCGCCCCCGTCGCCATCTTCATCACCACCATCATCCTCATCATCTCCCGGGTCGCGCATCTTGGTGGTCATGGCAGGAATCGGGCCGCAGTCCTCCAGATCGGCAGCCCCTGTCATTCGTTCATACAGCGTCAACAAATTGCGGCTCTAATCGTAAAAGAATTCTAATACTTCAAAGAGGAGGTAAAAGTTTATCTTACCCGCTACGTCTTCAAGCTGCTGCTGTGAGACATAGCAATTGGAGGTGGTTTTATACCATGGTCTAATTGACGTGTAAGCTTCCTGCTAAAGTAAAAGGGGCCGGTGTTCGAAACTGTTGATTACTTACCCACGGATATCCGACTCGTGGATGCAGGTGACGGTTAAATCGATGTCATACTGGTACATCTTGATATGGTCACCCGTCACGTCAGGAATGATGTTGCACTCCGCGTAATACTTCGTGTGTGCTGCAGTTGTTGTATACTCCTCTGCAACATCCCCGCATGATTCGAGGGTATCTGTAACTGTAGGAATTGGTTAGTGCACATCATCAATCGTGATCGAATATAGATATGAAAACGATGCTAAAGGTCATGGCTGACGTACTCAGGTCATCAAACTGAGTCAAATCCCACTCCGTTATATAACACCCTGTGGTAGTCCTCAGCCATGTCCTGTTTTCCCAGCGATAAAGTGCGTTAGAATGGGTATGACCAAAAAGAAAAATGAAGAAGTCGAGAGTACGTGTTATCATTGATATCGGTTCCCTCAGCCCAGCACTCCAATGTAACATTGATACCGGTAGTATATGCTTGAACGTTCGCGCACAAGGAGTAGGGACACTTCTTGCACTCAGTATTGATGCCTTCTTCGACAAAGGCATCGATTGTCACTTCGTCCTGTCGGCGAGCAGGGGAAGCGTCGCGAGTAGGGTATCCTAAGGACAATGTCAAAAGGCTAAGGAAAAGCAGCAACATTGGGTTCCGCATGTTGCCCTTAAGGATAATCAGGACTGCAACAGAAAGATCAATGGCTTTTATAAGAACAAAAACACAAATGCTGACCTCAAATCTTTCTTAAACAGCCTGTTGACTATCGCAACGGTAAGCAAAAACTCGGGATCAAAAGTAGTTTTTAAGGTAAGAAACACCCGGCAAAGCCGAGTGAACTGGACTCCGGCTGGGCACAATGTGCCCAGGGTTCCCCTTCACTGTTAATATTTGGGCCTTGTTCAAAAGCATTGTCAAATTTATGTGCAAAGCCTTGGCCGATCTTTGCTGCTGTCGAGCCTGGAAGAGCTGTAGGGATATGGGTAGATAATTCTCCGTGATAGAGCGCAGCTTGTGAATTGGAACCGGGAAGAAGAAGACCATGTCGGGCAGTTGCAAAGCAAAGACCAAGCTAACGGTTTTATTTATAATAATCGATGCCGGGACGTTTCGAAAATGGTATATACTCGTAGTATAGACAGCATGCACAGTGCCTGGCGTGGCCCTGTTCCTTGCAGTGTCGAACATAGCCAGGCGTCATTCCAGATGTCCTTCAGCGATGTTAATATGCGCCATTTGATTGGAATTAATTTGGAGAGACGCAGATCTCTCTTCTCTACCTGGTATCTCCGATATAGTATATCATCTTCAAAACATTTATCAAGCATCCGATGCCGTTTCGTGGCCTGGCTAGTTCGGGGATGCGGGGAAACATTTGACCCGTCATGATATAGCAAGCCTTCACCGTTTGTTGACCAGACCACCCCTGCTTGGGTAAGTCGGCACTTCAGATAAAACAATGCAATAGCATATCCCCAAGAGCTCTCGGCTGATGGAAATGCGGCAAACGTACATCCTCTCTCTCCTCGATGCTGCTCTGCGCCCAAATCCCGTTTAGCAGGTCGCATAAACGGTACTAGCTATTCATCCAGATGGCTTAAGCCACTGAATCATGATATTCAACCAACCCGTCTGAAAGAAAGATAAATTGTTTGTCAATAGACTGGTGTGAAGAGGGAGTTCCAATTATCTCGTTTCTTTTCCTGTTCACCAAAATGTTCAACTTTGATTTAAGCTTCAGTTTGGAACGAGAAAACGACACGCCTCAAAAAACCAGCGAATTCAAGCTGGCTAATAGCATCATGTCAATGTTAAGACGCGCAGAAAGTAATCAATCTTCAAGACTAAGACTCCAAATTCAGTCATTGCGGTGTCTATACGGTGGACGCATCAGACCTGGGCTTTGAGTCAGTACGGGCTGTTGGTTATACATTCCGCCCCCTTGCGTGGGAATAACCTGTGTTCGCTGTCACAATGGACTTTTATACAGTCTATCTAGTCGGTATCTTGAGCTTCGGCGTTGAATGAAGTTGCTGGCTGTCTACCTAAGGTAGATATGTATGTCCTTCCGTTATCAATGCATTGCTCCTTCTTACTCTTGGAAGGATACTACTTCCTTCCGATACTGAACATATTCTAACTGGCATTTTATTCCAACTGAGAACCAAATTGATCCTTTATTAACTTCGTCTTGCTCGCAAACAATCGTGTCTTAATACCTGACATATACTGCGAGATGGAAACCTGCCAAGTACTCACCAGGCCAGGGGTGTTTCAGCCTAATCTTAATGCCTTGCCTACTGAAATTATAGACTTGATATGCGAATATGTACGTACAGCTCCCCTGACTATGACCCTATTATGAATCCATGCTAACAACTGCTGCAAGCTGTGGTACGTTCACCCGAACAGCCTGATCGCACTCGCTCTTACAAGTCGGAGATGCTACGGTCCATCTGTCCGGTCCTTCTACCGGGAATTTGTTGTGGAAGCCATTACCTTCGAAAATTCCAGGTTCGATGCTTCAATGCTACGGTTCTGTCGTACCTGGCGACTGATTTTCAGGTATACACGATGCATCAAGCTCGTGGGGGACATGCCTCGCCTACATGTACATGTACATAGAGAACTAGGTACAGAATTAGAGGAAGAAGCCCGCTCAACCAAGCCTACAAGCTAATTACGGACCATTCGTTTTAGAGAACCGTGGCGATAGTTACGAACGGTTATTAGCTGCCTGGGAACCTATTGTCGAGTTTATTGCGAGGTTTCAACACCTAACGGATTTCATATATGCAAACACGAGCCAGCTTCCTACTAACCTGCTATATGCCTTGCAAAGGCATCACCCAAAATGCCGACTCCACGTGCGGAAAAGGATGTGGGCTCTCTATTGCCCGCCCACCGACGTTTACGAGCTAGAGCTTGCAAAGTCGCCTTGCTTGCATTCTCTGACTGTCCACTTATTGTACGTGGGCTCGCATCGTCATAATGACGTCGCTTTGCGTGTTGTGAACAGTTTGGCGCCGAACCTGAAGCATGTCGAGCTTACTTTTCATACTTTCCATTCAAAAAGATCTAGGAAAGTGTTTCTAAGGGACTGGGAGGACGCCATGCAAAATCCAAAAACTTCCAAACTTCGCGAACTCGAGACTCTAATTATCTCTGAAGTCAAACTCAACAGAGAGTCTCTGGAGACATGGTCGCAACACGTCGATTTTTCAAAGCTCAAGTCCTTTGCCTTTCAGCCCAGCGATAACGGCGTAATATATTTTGCGTCCAAGTACCAATTTCCCTCTTTGAAAGAACTATACATTAACGAACTTGTCTCATATAGCCCAGAACTCTGTGCCTTTCTTGCAGAATTACCACCTTTGTCGTGTCTTAGTATTGGACAAAGGAAACGGGGCTCAGTAGAGCAAGTCCTGGGGGTTATTTTGGAAAAACATGGATCTCATCTGCGAACGCTAATAATCGACATAAGCAAAACTTGCCAATCGGAAATAATCGCACAAATAGGGGCTAAATGCCCTTTACTAGAACGTTTGGATATCCTATTTACCCGATCCCAATCTAGTTATCACGAGAGAAGGCTGTACGAGGCTTTTGGATCAATTCGCCGTCTTGAAAAGCTCTCGCTGACGCTCTCAAATCAATTCGACTTCAAGGAGTCTCCAAAAATACCAGATCCAAGAGACGAGTCAGGAGAATATGCTGAATTCGACAAACAGCCATTCCCAGATGAGCCACGCATTTGTAACGGGCACGTACGCGACCTTGTGCTCAACGTGGCCGTGGATAGGAACCTTATTTTATCAATTTGGACTATCATAAGGAGCAAGCAGTCACGACGCTCTTTGAGATACTTGCGAATTATCAACTATTTTGGTGGTGTCTATGAAGACCCTGAATATAATTTGGACGGCGTTGAAGGGCAACCGTTGACCCTTACCCTTGATCTCACTCACATGACTCGATCATGTGTATTAAAGAGCACTAGCCCAACTGGAAACAGGGTCGAGTTTTCCGAATTGCCGAAGAGTCGATTGGAGATTGGAGCAGAACAGAGTATAGTACCCGGAACAGGAGAAAGGGGCCTAAGAAAGATTTTCAGAAGGCTGTGGCCAATGGAGAAAGGCTGTGTCAATTGGAGGGCGAGGTGGAGTAGTCGGCCGTTGGCGCAGGATTGATTTTTTTTTGAAATAGCGATGTTTTGAGTTTTGTTTGTTTTCTGTCTTTTTATTAATGACTGGCGTTGTGCGCATAGCGTGGATTTTGGATATTAGAAAAGGGGCGTTATGGGTCTCATACCTTATCATTATCCAAGTGTTTCCGAGCAGTTACCGTCTGTCCTTTTGTATTTTTGCCAGGAGATATGTAGAGCAATGATTTTAATTATTAGAAGATTTCCAGAGATGTCTGAACTTCTCAGGGGTTTGTATTCCCGAGGTACGCATATCTCGATTGGTGCTTTTTAAGACATCACTGTATGCGGCTTGAATAGAAGGATCCAGTAAGGAACCACGTTGTAAAACAAAACGATGCCCGCAATTTTAGATGTCATTGTGAAGAGGGGCAGAACAGATGGTGGTTTGTCCTCGCGCTAATATCATAACAGACATAAAGGGGGAAAAGATGATGGCAACAGCGGAAAGCACATGTACATGTACATGTACATACTGTACATATGCATGAAAATTGACATCTCCTACAAACTCGACGTGCCGGCCACCAGTCCATCTGCAGTCTACTTAAAATCCCTCACCTGTACATATTGTTATGTCAAAAATTCTCCTTTCCCCACACAAAATTGAACCCAGGCTCAGAATACATGTTACATTTGACATGCAGCGTGCTCCCCAGCGGCTTCGGTCCGCAAAAGAAGACTCCCGCCTCGGCCGGCGCATGAATCTTACGAATGGACCGGAAAACCATGTCCCAGTTTGGACGGCCAAAGTTTGTCGGGGCTCGTAAGCCGGTGATGGTGTCTTGTTCTGCGTTGGCATCGTTTATCATAATGTTCGTTGCGTCGTCGGCTTTGATTCGGGCGGTGAGATACTAAATTTTGCGTTAGTGTTAGAGCTTGGATCATTTTTATTGTAAGTTAGAAGGAGTAAGGTAAAGTGCTGATTTAACATACGGTATGAATTTCAATATGATTCGCCATGTCTTGCGCTTCGATGGCGAGCAGCAACGAGCGGAACCACTCAAACGAACCAAAGTCCCGACAGACCCAGAAGAAATATACCTTGCGCAGTCTTGTCTTTTTCTGCGGGTAATTCATGCGGTACCATATGCTCTTTAGGATCGAGGCGAAGGGAGTGACGCCGATACCCGCCCCCACGAGGAGGGCAACTTCGTATTTAAACACGTCTTCAGAGGCACTTCCGAATGGCCCGTCGATGTACACTCTGGGCAAGATGCGGCGGATTTTGGGATCGACGTCGTCCCTTGCTAAATGCTTATCGACGCCTACGACAGCAGAGGCACCCGTTCCGGACCCCCCGCCGCCGTTTCTCTCGAAATCACAGCCTAGAGATTTGGCGAGGGTCTTCGTAAAATCTCCGACGCAGCGGATGTGGACGGAGATGTAATCTTCTTCGGGGGCGCTGGTGAGGGTGAATGGGTGATACTGCCAGACGGAGACTTCTGGGCAGCAGAGGAAAATGTACTGTTTTTGACAAAGTAAGTTAGCTACATACAGGTTAAGAGAGTGAGAAGCTCCAACATACCTGTCCAGCTCTAGTTTTTGTCTTCTCCTTCTTAATCTGAATCTCGCAAACATTGCTGGGATGCTGCACGACCTTGGTGATGAACGTCTTGTGGTTCCCTCGAATTTCCCGCATGATGCGCTCCAAGAGGTATACCGCTCCTCCGTACATCCAGTATAACCAGAAGACGCCAATCCCACTACAGAATGGCGGGAAATCCGGTTTGATCATACAGAATGCGCCATGAACAGCCCAAAAAACAAAAAATATAATAAATAGGTGATGGGTATACCAGAAACGCTCGAAGTTGGCTCGACGGGGCTTCTCCATCGCGGTGACTGCCATCGCGGTCAGGGCAATGAGCATAACATAGCCTGACCACCCGGGTCCGCTGGCAAAGTTGGCCAGTACGAATCCTTTGAAGCCTAGGTTTTGCTTGGAGGCTAATTGAGCGAAGTTGGTCCAGTGGGCGATTGTGTGAAGCCAGGAGAAGAGGAAGATGGACCAGCCAACGACTGAAATGATTGTTAGTATTCAGACTAAACATAGAAAACAATTTAGGCGTAACTAACGTTTGTGAAATGTGATGTTCTTATCTATGTGAATGTTAGCCTATAACATGATTAATGAGGAACGAATCGAGTTACAAACCGAATGGAATGATCCCGTTCAGAGGAGTCTGTCTAGCAAGCGATATAAGAGTCCGACAGACAGCTATATGTGGTCAGTCTAAAGGAATTAAGGACCGTACGAGAAGATGAAGTATACATACGGAAGAGAATTAGGGCAACGTCAAAATGTAGCACAAGAGCAGAGGCCCGGGCAATAGCGAATGTGATGCCAAAGGTCCCCCTGGCGGTATTTAAATTGTCCTAGATTTAATTTAGACACATGCCCACTATGCTTGTGAGAGGAATGGGACAGACAAACCACGCACCTTTAGTTGATAGTTTAAAAATCCAAACGCAAATATCATGAGATGAGACACAACGAACATACAAGCGAGTCTGAAAAGACCGAATCAGCAATAGAACCATGATTCGAAATATTCACGTGATAAGTCTCTTTGCGAATGATATGAAATTTTCTTTGGACGCCGGGTATACTCACAATTTTCTCCAGCCTTCGTTCACCATCCTATTTCACAATCGGCACGTTAGCATCCTGCGAATATTTCAACATCAAGCCCGACCATGCCAGTTTTGAGCTGTTGAAGCCGGGAAAAGAAAGAAAAAAGAAAATAAAATAAAATAAAATAAAATAAAAATACCATCGATCAAACTTCTCTTTCATCGTCAGATCTCGTGGAGGCTCTCCACTCATTTCCCCCGACATCAGCATCCTCGTTAATGGTGGCCATCTTGCTCGTTCTGTCTGACCGCTCCATGCCGTTCCATCCCATGAAACCCTTCTACTCATTTCAGGGTCTTAAGAGTATGGAACGTCCGACCCAAAAGATAAACAAAATTATTTTGTATTTTTGCAAATGACTTCAATATCGATGCTGTAACCTCGCCAGGTGCAAAGAAACGTGGGAAATTGATGGGTCGCCTTTGATAGATTTAAGTATCTCGTTTAAAAGTGCTGTGAATGGAAATCTCGCAAAACGAAAACGTAAAAGGTCGTAGCTGTATATTAGGAATAAGGATCGAGGTCTTTTTCTCAATACCCAGCTTGAGATAGCAACTCGAGGACAGGCGATTAAAAGGAAGTATGTGCGGAGGTAAAAGGTATTATCTGAGTGGAACGTTGGTTTCTAAAAGATGAGCTAATGAGATGCTGCAATCTTTGTAATCTTCAAGCCTCCTAGCTTAAACGGTTTCAGTGATTTTGCGTTACAAACTCGCTTTGTAATAGTCGTGCTGCCAGCAAACACGACGAACTTCTCAGGATAGCCTTGGGCGCAGCCAGAGAAGAACGAGGTATAGACAAACAAGATGACAGTATTGAAATGGATTTGGGATGTTGGGAAAATGAGCTGGAAATCCGAATATGCGATGTAAGTCGCAGCCGCTGCCTAGGAATAGGAAGAGGCAGAGGCAAAGGCCTGGGCTGCGGCTGCGGCTGTAACAGGGCAAGTGTCAAATCAGCCCACTAACTGGCTGAAGAATAGATTAGCGGAATGGCATAAAGAAGAGCCTACTGGCTGATGCAAGGCGGGGTGGCACTCGGCAACTTGTTGCACATTTAGCCCTATGCAGGTCAGGGCCTGTCAGCATCAAGATCTTGGCTTGACCATCGTCAGAACAGAGGACTTCCCCTCCATATCTTTGCTTGTCGTTCGTATGTCTCACGTCATGATGTCGAGTCGCATTAAATGTGAGCAGATAGTAATTTTGCTGAATATACTCAGTGATCATCTTTTGATCCCAATCGGTTGCCTGCTCTGCTCCCATGGTGATGATGGAACTGATCCTCCAACGCGGAGATGGGTCAGGCGTTTTGACCGGTTAGAAATCAAGAGCTAACCGTACGGGCAAAATCACACTTACCATTGATATAAAATATCAGCTGATATAGTGATGATTCCATATTCCCTGTATCAATCGGCTTTCAAAGGCATGCTAGGTTTTGATCATAAGCGCCCCTGGTTAATCGTTAACATCGTCAGCCACTATCCAGGCATCAAATGCATATAAATTACGCCCAGCCTCCATGCTGTTCAATCCAACCCCACCATCTCTTTTTATCATCTATGCTCCATTGATGTAGGAGCCACAGAATCTCAATAGAAGCTAATTTCTTTGAAGCGGTTCCAATACATGTAACCGCAAGCAAGAGAACAATAACCGTAAAGACCGTCGGCCATCGAAACGTGCTTTCTTTCTTGACAGTTTGGCCCGAACCAGCTGAAATGCTGTAACCGCCCGGCATGCAGCCTTGATGCTATTCTCGCATTGTTAGTTTCAGGTTCGCTTCACAATTCTGGCGTTGGTGACGTTGATTGGCGAGTGGGTCTACCAAGCCCTAAGTCATTTTTCTGATTCGGGCTTAGCGGGCCAGGGCGCAGAAATACATTATTCGACTCCAACATTACTACCGTATAATTAAGAGAGTTTATAAGATGAAAAAGGGTTTATTTGAGTTTATCCTTAAATTGAAAGCGCTTAAGTATTAGTACTTGATGTGGGGTGGATAGTTCGGAGAAGAATCTATTTGCTGGCACGGATATATATATGCCAACATAATGTACGGGAGTGGGCAGGAGCTGCTCAATTCCTATTGCTCAGCATCTCATAGACCTGAGTTTGAAATTCGGTCCAAAGCTTGACAGCTTCTGTATCCATATATGGCAGCATGTTGAGAAATACCAGCCCGGCAACGCCAGATTTCCTACCAGCCCACCAATATGTGCTGTGCCGCAAGTCAGCTTTAGGTTCAATAAATAACCTATTACATCAGCCCTTGTTCAACACACTGCAGTGCCGCAACTGCTGTCACGACCTTAGTCGTTGATGCTAAATATAAAACTGTATGGATCGTTTGCCGACGCATTTCGGAGGGAGGACATATTCTCCGGATCCTGTCACTGCCCAGCATACCGCGCCTGGAATGGTGTTGGTAGACAGCTTATTACACAAATTGTCTTCGTTGACAAGCGTGCTACGAGACAAAATATTGTTGAATGTAGCCGCCATCTCGTCAGGTTTATGTACTCAACTTGAAATGACAGATGGAAATCGATCCGTGGGTTGTAATGAATCTCGAAACCTTTTCCGGGGTTCGACTTCTTTGCAGGTAGAGTATAGAGTCTATTACTGCTTTCTGGTTTCAGAAGAACACATTTTCCGAAAGCTCTGGCGCCACTTGCTGAGATGCGGGGCTCATGTTAGGATCGTCGGCGTATTACTCTCACTGTCCGACTGCAGGCGAAGCCCCAATGTGCACCGTCATGCATCAAAGTAGCACATACCCAAGTGTTCTGGAAGGGGCCCTGGTAGTTGCTAACGACTTGGCTTAACAGAGGCTGAAAACTGGTTTGGTACCGTCATACTATTTTGCGCCATTACTGCGCAGAAGCGCGTGAAGTTCAGAATATTACATAAAATTTGTCGTAGTAGTAGGATGTCATTAAAGTATTTCCAGAGATGGAATCGCCTGAACATAAGTCAAAATTCCAAAAAGCGAGCAATTATGTAAGAAGTCCTATCATCAAATATTCGCAACTCGGCGTGTTTGATAAACGGAGTATTGAACAGCAGATCTCCGCTTATGGCTATTCAACATAAAAATGCCCCCTGGAAAACATCCCGCGGACCTACGCTCCGCTAGATCTGGCTTCTCTGCAAATCACATTTTCCATTCAAAACATACCATTGGGAGATTATATTCTGCTTTTTCGGGTTGCATGAGCAAGATATCCAACTGAGTCAGGGCAAGGGTATGTATTGTAATTCCGAATCTGAGTAGAACTAACCGAGCATAAAATAATATAATAAAGTAAGAAAACTCCTATTCGCTCTTCGATTTTGCAATAAAAGTAACACAGATGCGGCGTCGGTACACTTACAATTCAGCTCAAGCTGCATTGATTATCGGAGCTGAGAGGGATGAAAAGACAGGAATAGATAATGTTCAGAACAGAAAAATAGTTGGATGTTCAAAGTGTTATAAAGAAGCACATTTTCTGCTTCCTAGCCTTATCATTAGACTAAACCATCAATATTGTCAGTCTCCAAACTATTCCCTACTCAGTTTTCAATTATAAAACGAGACAACTTACCATGCGTTTCTCATACCTCTTCACCGCGATTGCTACCCTAACCTCCATCACTTCTGCCATCCCTGTCGCAGACGATGAGTCCAATTTGAAGGAGCTTCGAGATCTTGAAAAGCGTGGATGCAAGTATAAGGACTGCCACGAGTGTTTCGCGAAATACCCGGCATGCATTTGGGCCGGCAACGGCTCCATGGACCCCTTCAGCAGTGTCAACTGGTATGAGATACACTTTTCTGAGACGAGTATCAGCAACTACATATTCTTACCACCCAAGTTTAGTCTTGCGACTTGCTCAAAATGTTCGGGGAACTGTTAAAGCGATCCATATCCGGTTGGATCTGTCGAGAATCATCCTGTTCGGACGTGGGGGAGATGGCTGGCCAATGGAAAAGATGGAGATATTTGAACATGAATGGACTTTATGTCACTTCTCTAGTTAATCAAGCAATATCAAAGTAAAATGAATTGTGCTTTCTTCCACCGGTTCATCAAGGGCTTTGAATGTCATGGACTGCCCAAGAGCTCAGTCTTTTCAAAATCATTAGAGATCACAAAAGAAGCTGCTATTTATGAATTTGTTAGACACTCAAATGCACAACAGTAGAAGAATTTGAAAGATATCTGAATAGAAGAGAAGTCAGAAGGTAAACAACAAGACAAATAGAGTTTGATGCCAAGACTTAGACTTACCACTAGCGCCAACCTAATAAATAACGTAATCACCCACCCAACGACCACTCCCACCCAACGACCACCATAATCGGCCTCAAAGCAGTGGTTATTTTCAACGATAATTCAACAACGCAATAAG
>PDNB01000354.1:0-13505 GCA_002573585.1 Helicocarpus griseus UAMH5409 | reverse complement strand
AGCAGCTGGCCGTCAGGTGAGAAGGCTACTGACCAAACCCAGCCTGAATGGCCCTCAAGAGTCTGCTGCAGGCTGCCTGTTGCTGTGTCCCAGAGGCGCACTGTACTATCACCAGAGCAGGATGCCAGCAGCCGGCCGTCAGGTGAGAAGGCTACTGACCGAACTTGGTCTGAATGGCCCTCAAGAGTCTGTAATTCTGCATTCCATTTCTCATTCACTTTTGGCAACTGGCATATCCAACTTGGAAGGTTATCTTTAAAATTTGTACGAATTATTGCTGTTTGAGGTGCGAATACTAATCCTGCGCAATAAATCTGAAGTGGTGCTTCATCAGCAATCTGGCGATTCTTCAGAACAAAGCGCTTTGCATCATGTAGAAAATCAGCCAATATAGAATCATTATTTCCCTGCGCCTATTAGTATAATTCAAAATTAGGTGTCTACTATATTACTTACCAGTATATCTGTATGGAGGAGATCAAGCATACCAATCACCTCTGATATAAAACCTAGCAAGCTCATTGCTTCCAACCAGTGCAGAAAATGCTTCTGGAGGAATGGTCGCACATCTTCTATCTCAGAAGATAAAGGCTGACTTTGTTCCAGATGCTGAATCCAGTAGCGACAAGAGTATTGTAAATCTGATGGTAGATACTGGCGAATGTCTTGATCATCAATGTCTGCCCTACGCGTCCCTGGGCTTGATAGTTCGCAGATATTTTTCCGTAGGCGACTTCGCATGGTTTTCAGGCAGGACTTGGCAATAACTTTGTGCCTTTGTCGCTCATCCACAAAAAACTTGGTTCTTGACTGGACAAGGAAATCTCGAAATGATAGATGTAGAATCCTCACAGGTTGATCTCGCTCTCTGGGAATTCTGAGAACTGACTGAAATAAATCTAAATGATTGCTGATTTTATCTGCTCCTATCCCAAGAAACTGTGATAGTGCTTTTATAGAGAGTGGAACAGCAAGAAGGATGATAACACCAATTATATCCTGAAACTCTTGCAGGAGCTGCTGCTGCTCTAACTCATTACTCTCTTGATCATCAAGCAATCGCGTCAGAATTGGCAGGTATGTCTTATCCATTCTTGAGACATATTTAGCTTGGTCTGCCAGAAGCTCTGCAAGGCGTGATTTGGGTTCTAGTTTCGAACTTTCGATGTAACGGCAGACAGTGGCAGCCGAAATAAACAATGGAGCTGACATCATGACCAATTTCTGGATAATGTCATCGCTGGGCCAGCCTTCGGAAATATATCTGTCGCGCCTGATCTTCGCAAATCGGTCTTGCAGGAATAAATGTATGTCGCGTTCTGTCGCTTCTTCGGGTATTTCATGTAGAGCTAGGTCCTGATATTTATGATCTGTGATCTCCAAAAAGCCGAGGTTGATTGGGAGTTCAGGCCTGCTAGTCACGAAAATCCGAAGGCTAACTGCCTTGGCCTTCTGTAGAGAAGGCAGTAATCGAATTATATTTCTGACGTCTTGATCATGTTCACATTCGTCTAAAGCGTCGATCACTATCACAGTGGTTTGAGGTCGTCGGCCAAGTTGGTCAAGAGCGAGCAGTGGCTGAAGGAGTAGTTTCTCAAACTGCTCCCTCAGTGATTTCGACATGATATCAGGGTCATCATGGAGTGCCTTTTGCACAGCAGACCTCAACCCAGAGATTTTGCGCGTTAGTTGCCTCGTTAATGTCGGGAAGAACTTCTTCGCATTTCCTCGGTCTCCTTCACCCCTTTTGAAGAAGAAGCTGGCACCTAGATGGTTGGTGTTGTTGAGTGACATTGCCACTGTCCGAGATATTGTGGATTTCCCTGTCCCAGCCATTCCCTTCAACCAGAAAATGCTTTTTTGGGACGGCGACATAGCCCATTCCATTATCTGGTCGAGAAGCGCGGTCCTAGTGCCTTGGAGGCACTGGGTTTCGTCTCGGTCGGAGAATGACTCAAACTCTGCCTCCATCACACCTTCCAACTTCCCAAGATCCATATCCTGAGCCACGCCGACTATCAGAGAACTACACAGTCTTCAAGTTAATTATCAGAGAACTACACAGTCTTTAAGTTAATTATAAAAAGTTGTATAATCATGCTGAAACGTACCTCTGATCCACCTGTAAAGACAAGAGGAATGAAGATTTATATCTCTCAAGACTCTGAATAATACTCTCCACATCTGTGCGTTTCAGGGGCCACTTTAGGGCTCGCCATCCCACTTTCCCCATCAGCTTCTTTTTCTTCCCTGGTTCAAGTCTCGTTTCTAGGGCCCGTAGGTCGGAGAGGCAGTCCGTAATATTGCTGACTAGTCGTGAAGAGGTAGGTAGGGCTTTTCCGTTGGTACTTTGGATGAGGTTCTGCAGGTCTTGGAGTGTCCCTTGGAGGCCTGTAATCGCCCGTTGCAGGGACAAAATTTCATCTCGTGCATGTTTTACCTGTTGAATATAGCCCCCACAGAGCTTCACGAGGCTTCCCGTTAGTTGAATGACCGTGATAACACTCGCCGCTGAAGATAAACCATCCATATCGAGAGACACAGTATGGAGGCCTATGTATCACGTAGGTAGATATATAGTGGCCCGATTCGGATTCAGAATCGGAGGTTGGCCTTATCTGGTGAGAGAAAGCGGGGTAACTTGGGCGCTAAGCGCGAGGCTGCAAAAGACCCAAATTTATCGTGCCCAGGAGAGCACAGATGGTTGTTGGCTTTACTGTCGGCCCGAACCGACCCAATCCCATTTGTTGCCCTGTGCCCCTGGCCACCTCACGAACGTTCTTTGATCCACAGCGTGATAAGGATCATCATGGTGCCCTGACTTGCCCCCTCCCAGCTTGTGATGATCCGCGATATATTAGCAGCAATTCACTGGCTATTTCTCAGATAGCTGAAGTGGCTGGCTGCAGTAAATGGTCGATAATTACCATCAGTGCCAACCTCCGATTGTTTGGCAATGTCCGAGTGCCTTCAATCCCTGGCGGGTCGCCCTCGTGTGGTTACGCCTCCCATTCTCGAAGCGCTATGCGACCACTTGCTGGAGAAACCGGACTTATACCTGGATGAGATGGCAGACTTCTTGTATGATGGATTCTACATGCTCGTGTCTACATACACTATCAGTCAGGCCCTTTGATTGCATGATTGGATCAAAAAAGTGGCTCGACGGATAGCACGAGAAAGAAATGCGGATCTAAGAGATTACTATCTGCATCAGCTGTCAGGTTTCCACTCGTATCACCTAGTCTACGTAGATAAATCAGGCTGTGACAACCGGGCTAGCTTTAGGAGGATGGGCTGGTCTCCCCGCGATCCAAAAATAGTAGTACTGCCGTGTACTGCTATATGGCCGCCATATGACTGTGTTTGAACTGCTCCTCTCTCTTTTCCAGTGTCTAGGGCTGCCGGAGGGTAACAAACTATCATGGCGACAATGACAGCAGTACAACCTTCAAATTCAAATAACGCAGGTGGAGCTGAATTATTGAAAGAAGGTGTACATGTACAATGAGGGACTATTTCAGCACATACCTTGTTGCTATTGGATGCCCGGTACAGTACTATTTTCAAATGAGGTTTGGCATATGCCAGTGCTATTCTGGGACTATTTCGGCACATGTGCCAGACATCGCCATATGCCAGGCACTGCTACAAGAAGGCCGAAATACATAAGGATTGGCAAGTAACTTTCCCTTCATTTTTCAAGGCACGTTTACTGCTGCTAAAACTAGCTAATGTTAGCCAACCCATTCTGTTACCCATTTCACCACCCATTCCAGCTTCATGCTTTCCAGGTTGCGGAGAGTAGTAGTACTGGATTCCATTGCTTGTGCATTATCAAAGATAAGATGTTCACTGACTCGCTTCTGATAGAATTCTAAGAGCTTAATGCCCGGGTTCGATTGGACAACCAACCTTGCATCATTCTCGGTAAGAGCCTTATTGGTCTCCTGTAAATGAGCCACCCATTTAGATAAACTGACTATTTCAATATTCTCTTTAAGTGCCTCTTCCATGGTCGCGTGGATACTGGGTAGCAGCACGCTCCAACGTACCGGCCGAGGATGCAGCGGGTGAAATACCCTCAAATAGGGGTTGCCTTGATCAGATTTCTATGAGGTCAATGCTATCTCGATGATGATCGTTGCGATTTGGTCGACCGGCACCCAGTCCACATTACTGCCCAAAGCCCCCTGACCTGGGACGATTGAGGAAGGGAGCGCCTTGAGATGCAGAGTACTCAGAATTAGCCTTGGAAACCATTCCTTCCAGTTCCAGTGTTGAGCATGCCCTGAACTTCCTGAAATCTGGCTGAGGCGAGCAGCTCCAGCGTTAAGCCGCAGCTTTTGAGAAGTGTAGTCAAGCACATCTCCGCAACATACTTTCACTGTAGCCGGTACTGGCCGGGCAGAAAGGGCTGCTGATAACAGCTTCAGGAATCCGACCTTGAGAACCACCAGCCATGCCATAGTTTAATACAGATGAGACGGACGAGAGGAAGAAAAGCAATGAACGCAGTGAGGAATGTGCAGCAAATGATATTAATTCCAGGACCCCCTGAAGACTCGGTCGGAAGGAAGACACCGACTGGTTGAAATCAACTGGCCACGCACAGTGAATAATCAGCGTTACCCTAGCTAAAATGGAATTATACTAGGAAGCATTGAGCCTTAGATAAGGCATTTGAAGTTCGCCGGTCAGGAAGGTAACAAACGCCGGATTGAAGCCGTGCTCTTTCCCTTTTGTGCCACCGGATCTCCGGGTGATGTGACAAGATGGCATAACAGTGTTTCTGTTACGGAGCATCCGCTGGGTAGGAGGTTGCTGCAGGATTCCGCCCGGGGGATGGGGTTATGTATACGCGTTTGTATATAGGCTTCTATCCCCAGCCTCCTCTCTTTTTTTTCTTTCTTTTCTTCCTTTTCTTCCTTAGCTTTAGATTCTTGTACAATAGGCCCTAATAGGATTCCTTATTCTAGCTCAATGCCTTGCCGTCACAGTAAGGCAGTAAATATGTGCAACACATTCATTCTGTGTAAGTTTTCTCAAAATAAGGAGCCCACTGACCCGCTTGAGCCGGTTAGAAGCACAATATGAGAGAATGTCCGGCTAGCCATAGAGGTAACAGCTATAAAGCTAGCAAGGTTGTCAATTTCGCCCTTGTAATGGTCAAGGATTGTCCCTACGGTCTGCAAATCTCCCCTGCGTTCCGCCGCCTGGAAGGATATCACTTTAGTGATGAACTGGGACAAGCGAGAAATGGATGGGCAGGAGTAAATATCGGCTGCGAATGTCAGGAGGTTCAGCGCGGACTTCAGCTTTCTCCACAGAAACAGGGTCTCTATGGAGTCCATTCCGCTGGAGAAAAACTCTAAATCGTCAGGAATGTCGGCTGACTTGGTAACACCAGAAAGTTGCTGGCGGATTGTTGCCGCTATGGTTATTGCGCTGAGTGAACTAGGACGTGTGATTTTATTGAAACTCAGCAACTTGTCTGAATATAATGCGTCCAGCTTACCAGCATATTGTTCTGCTGTCGCTTGTTGTTGGATGGTACCCTTCTCCGTACGAAGAATGGGCATTAAGGGATCGGCGAACAAGAATCGCGATTTTGACACCTGGGCATGGTGAGGGCACTGGCTGTTTGCTCTTTCAATTGTTGGCCACAGCCGTTCAGCTGCTCATTTCTTTTCTTCAACTGTAAGATCTCTTTCACCCTTCAATTCAATCAGCAAGGATGCCTCCAATCGCTACTGGCCAAAAACTACCACCAATTGTACCTCGGGATGGTCATCGAACGGCTCTGGGTTTGTCTTTTCACCGTTTAGGAAGAAGATGATGTTGTCGACCCTACCATGGTTCCTCCAAAGGCCTGGCTTGGTGGAATGTCGGCTGAGGAGATCCTCAGTCCGGTATACTGTGTCTTCTGGAAAGAGGAGAAATACCAGCTGGTAGCACTCACTAGCTGAGTCTCTCTTGATTGTCAACTCGTGTAGATCTTCATAACAGTGCTGAAACACAGAGTTCATCGCAGGGTGCAGTTGAACATAACACCAGGAATCACTCCCCGCGTCATCAGTCTTCCAGATTGGAGTAAGGCACCACATTCACTTGAGCTGTACATCTGATAAAGAGGCATCTTTGAGGACACCACTTCGCCGGCGCAGCAGAGTATTCTTCCACCCACAAATGCCAGGAACTGCAACTTTCTGAAGATGTAGTTCAGTTAGCAGCAGTTTCGCTCAGCTCCACGACTATGGCGGGTGGCATGAGAGCCAAGTCAATCTTGAGGTGGCCCAAGGCACTCACCAAGTCCCAGCTGCTACCTGGAACCTTGGAGAGGGTATATACAGACACATTCCCAAAGAATGCTGGCACCCAGACTGACATTGCCACACTCACAGCCTGAAAGTCTCTTCAGTCAGGTCTCACTGCTGGATGAGAGAGCAAAACAAGAGGTCGCTTACATGAAATGAGAATAACATCATAAAAAGCTGCCAGTGTGGAACTGTTCTTCCACGCTGTGGAACCCATTTGGTGCTGGCTGCGAAATAGTTGACACACAAAAGCATAAGTATAGGTGACTAGTTCTGGCCTACCTACAAACCCGTCAGCAGGGCGGTTGTGCTTGTCTAGATAGGTACTTACCTATAGACCCGGACGTGTGCAGTACAAGGAATGGGTCCTAGCTAGCGTCATTGAAGCTCTTACTGAATGGGTAATTGGTTATCTTGAGGCTGTCTAGCGGGTCTTCAAGTGTTGGAAGGTACGATATTTGACAAAGTTTGAGGCTTCGTGATTTGAGAGTATTCATGAGATTGAGAGATTGATAGAATCAAATGTTGTTCATTATGATTGTGATCATGTTGGCTCTGCACATATGTGAGCCTTTCAATATTTGAGAGTTGAGAAAGTTGTAATTTTCTTTCTAAGATCAGTGTTTTCAGAAGGGAAGAGCTGACACTTTTATAAAGTGACAATCACAAAATCCCTTCCTCCAACAGCAAGAACAAACTACAGCATCTTTGAAGAATGCCTCGCCTCTTTACCCCAACTGGAGAACCACCCGCAAAATACAGACTTATCACAATGTAATCACAAAACACAACACAAAGTGCTGATGTTCCCCTAAACTGCACTATAGACTGATCCAGAGTCAAGAATCATCACCCACCCAGAAACAAGTTCAGTGAGCCTCATGTTGTATCTCTGAGATGAGGCAAAAAAAATCACATAATCAATGGGGAATGAAAAATGATAGAACAGGCAGATGCAGTGGCTCAGACTCCTTTGAATTATGCAAAATACCCTGTCTCACCATTGCTCGTTCCTTGCCCCCTCACACCCGTCAGCTGGACTCAGTAGATGGGCAATTTACTGAAATTCCCTGTCAACAAAAATTGTGGGCATGGCCAAGGCATATAATGCGCAGACAGCCACTATGACGCCTGAATGCAAGAATACCGCACTGCCAGGAGCTCAGCAAAGGGGCATTTCGCATCTACATAGTGTACAGCTGAAATTTGTGTAATCTCTCTGTGCCTCAGGAGGGATGTTGGATCCACACAATCTCAGATTTCACTGACATGAGGGTTTTTCGCCATTGATCAACAGCATAATGAGCATGTGTTGACAATTCTGGGCACCTCCCTCACACGTCATCTCGGTGCGACCAGGCGAATTCCATGTAATCTCGCTACAACGCAGGCAGGGTGTTGGATCCTTGCCATTGGACGGCAACATGCATGCGCCGACAATCATGGGGCGGACGAAAAGAGGAGAAGGAGGAGAGCAAGGGAAGTCTAATACATTGTAGGGGTAACAGTAACAGAGGAATTAGAGGGACGAGAAGAAGAGCACAGAGTGAGTGCAAAGATTTAGTAAAAACAATCAGTGGGCAGAGCCTGTTGTCCTTGGGCCCAACAGGAGAGGTTTGTAGGAATGCAATCTCTAGATTTACATGGTGAAAACAGAAAAAGGAGAGGCGCCGGACGGACGAGAGAATGTGGACCTGGACCTGGGCGGCAGGGGACGGTGAGATCGGCAATTGCTGCTGAGACGTGGCAGGCTGAGGGAGAAGGGAGAGCAGGGGAAAGGGAGAAAGAAGCGAGATGAAAGGGAAGACTGGAAAACTGGGAAGATGGAGGTGCGTGGGCGAGAAGGGAAGAGGAGCAGTCTTATATAGATTTCCAGCGGGCATGGCAGAAGTGGATGAACTCAAAGCGGCGAGGTCCAGGCGCGCCAAACCCAAAGAGGTGACACCGGCATGGACGTGGCCAATGGCGAGGGCGGCCCTGGCCCTGTCCTGTCTACTAAATAACAAACTACTTTTTTATTTTTTTTTATTTTTTCGGCGTGGGCATTCCCACAGTGTCCCACGTCCTTTAGGAATCAATCAATCAATCAATTCAATTCAATTCAATAGCAGTATCCGCATATTAAATAAATAGAAATAGGATACCAAAAAAAAAAAAAAAAACAGAACTGTAGATCTATCTGTCTTAAAAATGTGTGCTCGCCCCCCGCGCCCCCTTTTCATCCCCCACTCGTATGTAAACGAAGCCGATAACTGCTCTATATATGTATCCTGACGCCCCAACTTATGAAGAACTATATATACCTATGTACCTTAGAATCGGAGTTGTCCTTGGCTATCGCTTCAACCGCTGATATAATTAATACCTCTTTCTGTCTTTCAAAAGAGAGCCACTGCCGTGTGACAATAGACCGTTCTACGTATTTGTTAAGACATATACAAAGAATTCGGAATATCCAGAGCTATTCCTCACCATAATTCCCCTCTTTACCTCGAAACATGATCTGGTCATAAGAGACAGAAAGTAAAATAAAAGATTTCCATTTTTTTGATATCATCATCATCATCACACTTCTACTTGCGTACAAGCAAAAAAGTGGACATGGAAATAAACTCCTTGGAATAAGAAGACGCAAACAAAAAAACCCATTATTACTCTTTTTTCTTTTCCCTTCCTCATAAACATATTCCAAAAAAGAAAAGCCAAGATCCCAATCTCTTTTCCTGTCCGATCCCTTTTAATTTTATATTCGTTTCTCATCATGCGACACACTCACTCACTCAAAAAGGGCCCTCCCTAAATCATCCAATCCAACCCATTCGCCTCCTCTTCCACCGGGAACACTTCCCTCGCATACTCCTCCATATCCCTCCACCCCTCCCACAGACTCCTTGCCTCATCCACCATGGGCAACGATACATTCCCTCCATAAGGCTCTGAGGGTCCCTTGCCCGTGTTCAACCCGGATCCCGCAGCCTTGCTAGTGGGCGGCACGGGATCTATGAACTCCTGTTGTGGGAAATATGGGGCATTCATTTGGCCGAAAAGCACCTCGATGCCTTCTAAATGCTCGCGGTAACCGGCGGGGATGGAGACTTTGATCTCGATTTTGGGGCTGTGAACATAGCGGCAGGGACGGCGGAGGGCGCGAGAGAAGGCTGCGCAGACTTGGGTGGGCGTTAGGGTTTCGAAGGTCAGAGCGATTCTATATGCGATTGATTGTCAAGGGTCAGCTGGATTGGTTCGTTTCCCTGGAGAAAAGTAATGAGAGGGGAAAAAAGGAGAGGGAAAAAATTTACCTGTGACCATTCCACCGCTTCGGTCCGTCCTTGAATATCTGCAGTATCGTCGGGCCCACGTCGTGTTCAGCATCTAGCCATGGCAGCGGAATATCCGGGTGGAAAGGAGCGCGCCACTCGAACGAGCCGTTCTCCAACAATTCCATCTGGAACAGCGGATACGGTAAGCTCGTAAAATTATTATTATAGATCCCCGCATAGACAAACGTCGCCGGCAGTCCCAGCTGCCTCACATAATTCTCCACGGCGAACTTGCAGCTCCAGAGCGGCAGCGAGATCCATTGTTCGGGGTTATGCGCCGCGTGGTCCGGCATGGAGCTGTAAATGTAGTGGGTGATGGTTCCGGCGCGTTTGGCAGCGTCGGCGAGGGCGCGGCCAATTTCGACCTCATCGCCGGCTTGAGAGGTGGTGTTTATGAAGGCTAATTGGGCGCCGGCGAAGAGGGTGTTCATTAAGGGTGCATTGTTTAGGAGCGGGCCCTGGAGCAGGGTGACGTTGGGGAGGTTGACGAGCTCTTGCGGAATGACGCCTTCGAGGGTGTGGATTTGGGCGCGCACGCGGTAGCCGACGGCCGAGGCGACGCGGATTAGAGAGGCGGCTTGACGGCCGGAGGCGTTTACGATGGCGATGGTTTTGGGTTGGGTCATGAGGATTAAGGGGGGTGGGTTGTTAGGGGGAAAGGGGGGTATATGCTTTTCTTTCCCTATATGTGTGGGGGGATGAGGGGTGATATGAGGGGATGCAATGGAAAAATTTATGCGGAGGGATATCTTGGGTATATGAATGAATAACGGACGTTGGTCAACAACAGACAAACACAAACAAATACACACCGGAGCTCTACGAGCAGAAGGAAGGAAGCAGCCTCATCAATTGCAGGGCGAGTGCCACGTATGAAAAAGAAACGGGGTGGTGGGAGTGGTGTGGTGATGCGATCTTGAGCGATATGAGCGAGAGAGAGAGTGAGCGTCTAGAGCTGGACAGAACAGCAAAAGAAAGAACAAAAATAGAACAGCAAAGGAAAAACAATAATGGAAAAATGCAGCTGGTCCCGTGCGGAGCTCTAAGTTTTCCTGACGGTGGTCTGGAGCGGCGGCGGTAAGCAGATTGACGGATGATAGTGAAAGGAGCAGTCGGCGGTTAGGGTAAAGGCCGCTGCAGAAACGCGGGGGAAGCTTGTGGGATTGAAACGCTCTTATTGGAGACCCGGCCGAGGGATTGCGGGCAGTTTCAAATGACAGTTGTGCGACAGACAGCTGCGGGTGGGGAGCAGCTAGCACCGAGAGAGGACAATTGGCGAGAGAAAAGTTGAGGAGTTGGGGAGTCGAGGAGGAGGAGTTGATAAGGATAAGATAGGGCGATTGATTGATTACTCGATTGTCCGAACGGAGGCGGGCAATATTGGGAGAGGCGAGGGGTGAGAGATTGAGTCAATTCAACTCAACTCAAGCAGCAAGGGCTGATATAGTCTGGGCGGAATGAATAGAAGAATAAAAAGAAGAATCCTAATGCTTGGTTGAGGAATAAAAAGGAATAGCCGACTGAATTGAACAATATGAGCAATGATGATGATGATATATTCCACGATAGCAGGGTTGCATCAGCGGCAAGTTCAACTAGGATGAAATATCGTCTGGCGGATCGATGATCGCTGGCAGAGATTTTTCTTTTCTTTTTTTTTTTTAGCCGCTAAGCAGCTACATAAATAACCTTAAAACGTTCAAGAACCCTAGGGGAAAAGGAAGACGGGAAAGGAGGATGTTCAAAGGCGGGAATTCTCCATTTGATGGAGTGTGGTTCCGGGATCCATCAAATATTATCTACAATATTTAACAATCATCTACATGGAGGAGAGCAATATACATCATTTGACATGCCGGTGGTGCTATCTATCATAGCCGGGATAGGGCCTGCAAGTAGAAAGTACTACGTCTAGCTTGACTGACAGTTCGGCAATGGAAAAAGAAAATAAAAAGCACAAGCCTCGAGATAAAAAGCAAGCAATACCCCGAGAGAGCGGCGCCATCATTCTACATATTCATTATTATCCCGTGCTTGAAGAACATATTTGTGCTCCGTACACCCTTCTCTGCCTTCAATTACCCCCCTCAACCCCCCTCTTCTCCACGCAAGTCCTCTTCACAATCATCATACATGCACATCCTCATCCTCCTACATACAGCCATCCCTCAATCCATCCACTTACCGTCATTGCCGTTACGTAAAAGCGCAGGCCAACAACACACCGTTCTGCACATCTCCCCAAAGAAAAACCACCCCAAACCAGAGATGCTAACCCGCCGGCGGTAAATCCGATTGACCAGGGCTTCATCGAACATCAGCGAAACTTGTAAAAAAGCATGCGATCCCCTGAAGAATGCATGCGGTGTCCGGGGCTGTGATACGTCAGTTTCACCGCAATCTGCCCCATTTCGTTCGGGTGTCGGCTAGGCTAAGGTTTTGGGGTTTCTGGATTTTAGGGTTGTGAGTAACTAAAAAGACTTGTCCCGGAAACTGGAGTACGGAGTTATCTCTGCCCCTCTATCGTCATGATTCATGATTCAGGTACCCCTCATTCGAGATATGCATGAATTGCCGTCCATTGTGAGAGTTGAATGTGTGGTTGAGGTTGGCAAGAATGATTCTCCTCGTGTTTCTGTAAAATAACGTCAAATATAGTAATAATCAAATAGACCGCGGAAGTACATGTATTGATACAAACACACACCCCCCGGTCTGATATCAAATTCCAATCCTAGCTACCTAGGTACTCACCTCTCCTTCCCCGGGAAATCCATCACCTGAGCACCTCAATTTTTCTCATTTATATATTCAATTCGCTTGACGCGCACTCCTACACACCCCTCCAACTTCCAGGCAATATATACTCTTCTTCACCGGGACAACAGGTCATGGGGTGCATTTTGACAATTTCTCTGTGTGATGAGGTGACCAGCCCAGACCGCTCCAGCTCCCGTCTCCAGTTCCGGAGTGCGGAGGGAAGCGTTGCCATTTGATTAGTACTTTGATCTAAGTATGCTATGGTCAACGTTAGTATCACTAAGAATATGCAGGGACAGGAAAGGAAAGGAAAGAGGAGGATAGATAAGGATTCAATCCATGAGGATATACGCGTCTAGTTTTGATCGTCGACTTTTGTACTGTGTGAATTGGACGTATATGCATTTTTAGTTGGTGGTCATGGTGATGATTGACCGACAACAAGACGACCGTAGTGGCAACAGTAAAAGAGATTTAAACTGTCATTTCCATTTGTAATTTGTTCAATCCGGAGAACACATGCGGGTGATCGAGAAGGGTTCCTGAAAACATGCTTGTCAGCGCTATTATTAATAACGGCTTTCTGCAATTGAGACCAGGGATGATTTTTGTGCTTGGGGAGATCGGGGATAGCGCCGGGCAGGGATCGCGAGAACTAAAAACAAGGGGAGCAAAGGTCTAGAATGCCAATACCTTATGAGATCAACAGCGTTTATAAACCGAGGAATGTTGTCTGTCTCTGGTTGTGAACAAGTGATGTTTGATGTTGTTGTTTCTTGAAGACGTCGAAGTTATCAACCACGCTACAGTAAGAAGCCATGATACTCTTTTTATATACCCGCGATGTCGCAATGCAGGAAAGATTGTTTCATTAATGAGACACTCTGCTGAATACGCGCATATTTATCATCATAGGGATAAAAAATGCGCTTACTGATAAACTTCAATCGCTTACTATTATTGTCATCTCAATTATTGTTGACACCGTCATTCAAAGCCACACGTGAAGACATTTGAAACACACACACGCAAAACAAAAAAAAAAAAAAAAAAAAAAAAAAAAAAAGACTATAATAATAATAGGATACAAAAAAAATCCATTCCAACT
>PDNB01000353.1:0-13663 GCA_002573585.1 Helicocarpus griseus UAMH5409 | reverse complement strand
AATAGCATATCCAGGGGGGCGTATAGCGGCAGCTGGGTTTCCTATCTCTATCATTTGCCTCTGATTGCGAAAGCTCAATAACGCCCAACGCCCACGATCGGAAGAGCTGCTCTCTAGACAAAAACGAACCCCCCCCGCCCGGAAAAAAAAAAAAAAAAAAAAAAAAAAAAAAAAACAGACGTCAAATGAAGATGGTTTGTTATTATAAAGGAATTTATACATGCCACTTGCAATTCAATACATCGCCGCCCTTCCAAGCAAACTAACATCACCTACCTCTTTATTACTACAACATCCAAACCAGCGCCCAGACGCCTACAACCACACCAAGCACAATGTCCAACCCCTCCCACGTCTTCCCCACCCCATTCAAAAAATACGCCGCACCAAGATAACTACACGTAACATCCCCATTTTCACTCTTCGCCCCATACGAAGCATTCAGCCACCTCCCCTCAGGACACGAAAACCCCAGCGCCGCCGGACAATTCTGCACAAGCTCATGACATAGATCCTGGCAGGGCAAGACTTCCTTATACGGCCCGGGCTTGATCTGTTCATCAATCATGGGATTCCGCGAGGAATTCGATAGCACCAACTGGCGCAGCGGGCTGTCCAGCTCAATGCTCGTTGTGCCGTTGGTGAAGTCCTGCGCGACGTTTCGTGGGCGCAGGAAGGTCTGGGTGCTGGAGTAGTCGGCGCAGCGGGGGATGGTGACGGCGCACAACCATTGTTTGTAAGCGGCGGCGCAGTCGTTGCAGCTGCGGGCGAGGGAGTATTGGGATTTGGGATCGGTGTTGCAGGGGATTTGGGCGAGGGAGCGGGAGAAGTTTTTGTACAGGCTGGCCGCGTGGGTGTCGTAGAGTTTTATTAGGTCGGGGAGGGAGAGGGAGGGGTTGGAGGGGACGGCGTAGGCGACGTCGGAGCAGAAGTCAAGGTTGTGGATGAGGGCACAGTTGTTTTCTGGTGGCGTTGTTAGTAAGTGTTGTATATATACATATACTTTTTTGCAAAGGTTTATTGTTTTCATACCTGCTTTGGTGGTGAAGTTCATGGCTTTCCAGACTTTGCCGCCACCGCCTACGACTCCGTTGCCGGATTTCGTGGAGTTGCCTTCCATTGCCAAAAATCCGTAATACGATGAACTTTTATTCAGGCCTTTGATATAAAATTGCTCTTTGGGTTTGTTCTTGTCGCCCCGGTTGGTCATGCTGATCTGGACATTATCGCCGTCTTTGCGGATTTGGGCATTTGCCTTGAGTCCGCAGAAGGAATTTTCCAGACCAATAATTGACGAGTCGTTTATGTTATGCGCGAACACAGTAAAAGGTGGAGGGTCCAGGCTCATCCACTTCTTGTAAATTTCGTTATCGGGGTTTGTTTGGGTAGTGTCGTTTGTCTGCAGCAACGCAGATCCGCTATCACCATCGACAAAGAATAGGTATGGGACGTTGGGTTCGGCCTTATGGAAGGGTTGGTCGATGGACGCTGCAATCTCATACTTGTATTTGCCGGAATATCTGTCGTTACGTGGCGCTGAGATCCCAATGTACAGATCTCCTTCAGCGTCGAATATCGTGCTTACGTGACCACCGGCAAAATTCTTCATATCTATACCTGGACCTCTAGAGCCAGGGCCTGGTTGTTGAGTCTCTTCGGATCGAGAGACATAGAGCTGTAGCTGCGGCGGCCCAGCATCCCGAGCTTCTCGCGTCGCAGTAAGAGAAGGCTGCGAGCAGACGTTGGCAGATATATAGACTGTCGTCGCCCGTTTAGCCAAAGTACTATTCTGCCTGTTTAAGCCCCCTTGGTCACTTAAGAAGTCACCTATAAACTCGTTCTCATCGTCTCCAGGAAGCCCGGGGGTAGGGTCTGACTTTGGACCTGCCAAAGCCTCCCTTGGGAACATAAAATGATGTGTCTCCCCCAATCCAATTTCCCCCTCTTCAGCAGCATTATTTTCTAGCGCAGTAACTCCATCCGGCGCCCTCCGCGCAATATTAACAATGACTTCAGCGGAAGTCGACTCGGAATTCGAAGCGGGTGCGGATTCCGGAGTTGTTTCATCAAGGTTATGAGGAATGTCAACGTCGACTGATATCGGATGGTTATGGTCCTCCTGTATTATAGAGTCGACGTCAATAGCATATGCAAAACCTGGATAACCCGGATATGGAAGAATAAGGTAGAGGGCGATGAGGAGGAGAGTGGCTGCCAGGGAGGCTGCAAATCGCGATTGAAGGGGGGATAGCTTCAGACACGGCATAGCGGACGGTAAAGCGAATGGACGCTCAGCGAACGATCGCAATAGGCCCTAAGACCTTAGATGTAAAGTATATCGCCGCAACACTTATGCGACTCTGTGAATTTCTGCACGCGACACCGATATCAAGACAATTATACTCGAAACCCGGGTCGAGGTAACATAGCGAGCGAGTGGTTCAGCTGCTAGAAGCCGCAGTCTAGCGCCCCTGCGTGGGTTTCATTGAGTTGTTGCAAAGCGATAAAAAGGAACAGAGCGCGCAAACGAAATACCACACAACTAGCACACAATCATAAACTGAACAACAGCGAAAGAAAATTGCAACCTCATCAGATTGAATGAATGTCGTCGTCTTTCATCGCCGAATCTCACTGAAATAGCTCAGTCATGTGATATCAGCCCTACTGATCGGGTAAAGTCAAACTCCGCTATCAATGGCTGACTAAGTCACCGCCACCCATTCTGGAGAGAGAGAGCTCCATTCATCGTCTACACATTCATTCCTCTATACGGAGTACAGCATACCAACAGACAGGGCATTCGAGAAGACGCAAGACCAAGTCCGCTCACATATTCATTCTGCCCACCATGCCTCGCGCAGAAGTAGGCAGCACAAAATACCTCAGCAACAAGCTGAAATCAAAAGGCCTCCAGCGCCTGCGCTGGTACTGCCAGGCCTGCGAGCGCCAAATGCGCGACGAGAACGGCTTCAAATGCCACACCCAGTCCGAATCGCACGTGCGCCAGATGCTGCTGGTCGGCGAGGACCCGCGCAAATACATCAACCAGTACTCCAACGAGTTCCTTTCCGACTTCCTCAAGCTGCTCCGCACCGCCCACGGCGAGAAGCCCGTGCACATCAACCATTTCTACCAAGAGTACATTGCCAATAAGGAGCATATACATATGAATGCTACGCGCTGGCCGAGTTTGACGGAGTTTGCGAAGTATTTGGGGCGGGAGGGGATTTGTAGGGTTGAGGAGGGGGAGAAGGGGTTGTTTATTTCGTGGATCGATAATAGTCCCGAAGCCTTGAGGAGGCAGGATGCGCTTAGGAAGAAGGAAAGGCAGGATCGCGGGGATGAGGAGAGGGAGCAGCGGATGATTGAGGAGCAGGTGCGGAGGGCGCAGAGGGATAAGGAGGCGGCGGGGAAGGGGGGTGTTGCTGATGGAGATGCGGGGGAGGAGGGGGCGCCGAAGGAGTTGCAGCGGGTTGAGGGGGAGAAGATTAAGTTGAATTTTGTGCCAGCAAAGGGGACGACGGCTGCTACATCTGCATCTGTGTGTGCGTCTGCATCTGCCTCTCCGGCTCCAGCGGATAATAAAGAATCCACCTCACCTGCACCGGCAAGCGGAGACAGCAGTCAACAGCCCACAACACAAAACTCATCGTCAGAATCAACACCCGCACCACCAACATCTACCTCGACGCCAACACCAGCACCTACATCCGCAACGACGCAACCCGAAAAACCACCCATAAAGCTAGGCATGGCGACTTCAAAGCCCAAAAACGTCTTCGCCGCTGCTTCAAAAAAGAACGCGCTTGCCGGCGCAACAAAGAAGAAGGTAGAAGCCCCGCCCAAACCGCTCAGTGCGACCGAGCGCATTATGAAAGAGGATATGGAGCAGAAGAGGGCGCGGGAGGAAAGGGGAAACAATGCCAAGGGGTTCAACTTTAATGTTAAGAGGCAGAAGATCGCTTGATTCGGGTTGCCTATTCAGAGGAGAGTGGTAATATATCATGATGTTATCTTTAGCCGGTTTGTGAACGGATTTAATTACTTTTGTGTGTTATGGGGTTACCTTTTCATCGGGTTTGGCGCAGGGTTGGGCTCATCGGGTTTGCATTATGCCTGGAAGGCCAGGTAGGCCAGGTTAGACTTTTTGATTGTATATACTCATGCATTTTGATAGATATGATACCAATTCTTTTTGAAGTTCACTTGGTAGTGATTTTTGGTATATCTTAAACATCTCAAGGAGGGTCGAGCGATGAGGGGACAGAGAACCGTAGGAAAACTGAACCGAAAGAGATGAAATGGATCAAAAGACAAATCTACTTTTAAAGCTAATGAATGCTTCTATTCAAAGGGAACTGGCATGTAAAAACTAACATAAGCATATATAAGAAACAAACAATAAAGAATCAAGACTGCCATCCCAGTATAGATTATATATAGACATAATCAAACACACGAAAAAACGACAATAATTCAGCAAGATCCAACAAGGCCCAAAAGGGAACGGGGGAGAGGAAAAGAGAAGGCACCTCCACAGCTCAAAATACCATTATCCTGCTCCACGAACGAATCCAGTGCAATCAAGCCAGCATAAAAGCCGAAAATATAACAACAAATGAATCATACAAGCTTGTACCGCCTTGCCATAACCAAGCTAACCACAACAATCGCCCCAATAACACCTAAAATCCCAAAGAACCAACCCAGCCCCTCACTTTCCCTTCCAGGCACAGGCACGTTCATCCCAAATAGACCACAAATCAGATTCAGCGGCACCAAAATCGTTGCCAGGAACGTAATCTTGCTCAGCACCTTATTCACATGGTTGCCCAGCATCAGGTTCGTAACGTTCAGCTGCGCTAGGTAGTTGGTGTGCGAGCGGCTAAGCATTTTCTCAAAATGGCCTAGGTTGGACATCATGGTAACGACGTGGTCCTGGATATCGCCGAGGTAAAGGCCGATGTCGCCGCGAGGGGTGACTGAGTACTGCTCATTGCAGCGCTTGGAAAAGCCCTTGATGACATCTGCTTTCCCGCCCAAAAGGCGCATGAGTGACATGACCTTTTTGCGCAGACCGCCGATTTGGGGGAGGAAGGCATTTTGGTCCTCGACGCGGGCGATGAAGACTTGGTCTTCGATTGCTTCGGATTCGACTTCTACATCGCGAATTACGGGGCCGAAGCTATCGACAATGTCGTCACTAGGGGGTTTGTTAGTTTTGATCAATTTGGGGATATGGTGGTATACAAGTGATAGGTTTCTAAACTAACATCATCGCGTAACACACCCAGTCACTGCTAAGAGAAACGTACTCTCGCAGTTTCCCGATTCTCTTCCGGACGTTGGCCGCGTGGGGATTGTCAGTGTAGGAGAAGGAAATAACTCCCTCACGGAAAACAACCATGTAAACGTTGATTGGCTCCAGGAAGTTTTCACTGTGCTTATCCAACTGATAGAAAGTCCGGAAACAGACAAAGTAGTACTGCTTGAACAGTTCCACCTTCTCACGAGCTTCCTGCGTCATAATATCCTCCGCAGTCAAGGGATGGATAGAGAATGCCCGCGAAATAGCTCCTACTTCATCATTAGTCGGATTGAGAACATCCAGCCACCAAACACCACCGTCAGGGCCAAGCTGGAACAGGTCACGGAAAGTCTCCCCTTCAAGAACCAAAGCCCCCAGTTCACAGGCGTGGACGGTGTTCTGGTACTCGGAAGAGAAGAAGCTGAATCGGTTGCGCTCGTTTTCGTTGTGAAGATTCTTGACTTCCTTCTCATCCGCGACGTTGCTCACTCGCTTTTCCAGGTCCGCAGTGTAGTCAACGAATTCAGAAGAGCTATTCTCAGGGGTCGACGGTCGCATGACAATCTTGGGAATATCCGCAGATCCCGACTTGGGGCGCAAGTCGTGGAAAATGCGAGGCTTGCTCTGCGAGCTTATGCTCTGTTTGCGCTGCGGGGCAGGATTCGCTTTTTTGCTCAAAGCAACGAATTCCTCCAACTCCTCGAAATCGATAATTGACGTCTTTCCGGGCTCATCGTAGGGAGGGAAGCACACATCCGTTTCTTCTTTGAGAGCGACTCTCGGGTCCATGTTATCCTGGCCAATGGCACTGGCATTGCTGAATGTCGGACGGCGTTGCTGGTTGGTACCAGTGGACATGGTTCTCTGAAGAACCATGTCCAGGTCCACTGGAGCAAGGCTCTCCATGGTATTTGCACGCTCGCGGCGGCGCGGCTCTGCGAAGGCCTCGACAGAGTTTGGAGGAGATGTTGACACACTCGAGGCCGATGAAGCGCGGGAACGGTTCTGGCGGTCCGCCATGGTGAAACTATTTTGTTTATGGGCACTGGATCGAACCGCCATGGGGTTCAGGGACGGGCGTCTCTCGCCATTGCCATTGGGCTCATCATCAATGACCGCATTTTCAAAGTCCCGGAAAATGGGACCTGCTTCGGGCTGCAAGGCATCGTTGATACGGCGGGGGATCGGGGTTTCTTCTTCCGCCTGGCGCGCCTGTATCAACTTGTCCTGCCAGGAAAGCACACCGTCCACCGTTGCGTCTGCCCTAGGGAGGGATTCGGGCTGAAAACGGTGATCGTCCAGTTCTGGGGCAGGAGTGCTGTACCTGGTCTGGCACTTCTCCGATCTTGGCGACTCACTCATGGTGAATGAGTACTACCGTCTGATACCGATTGGCAAGCCAGGTTTGATGTTTTTTTCCCCTTTAACTTTTCTTTTTTTCAATTCCTCGCCGAAAGAACGCGCTGTGCGAGCTTCGCACAGGTGAGACGCCCGAAAGCGACCCACACTCCTTGACTATGCCAAAACTGATATGATGAAGCGGGGGGAGACACACAACGGTATGGTGTCTCAGCTTTTCCTCCAGCCCAGCCCACGGGCAATAGGGCTTATATGCTGAGTGGTAGGCTTGAATAGCCCTTATGCAAAGGATAAAAGTCTCGATATCGCGAAAGCCTAGTTATGGAGGCCGGGTGTCGCCCCCAGAGAAGACCCGGAACTTTGGGCCCAGGAGAGGGTGGATGAAGGAGAACTGGGTGTAGTTAAGCCCCGCCAACTTGGCTGTGGTTGCGGAAGGGGAGTTCAGTGACTCCAGGGTCGCTAGAAGTGAGGGAACTGGGGAGAGGAGCGAGGGGGTAAAGCTGACCGTCTCAGAAAGAAGACGGTCTGGAAGATACCCAGCTGTGGTTTGGAATAGATGGATAGAGAATACCAGACGACTGAAGACGCGATGTCTGCAGAAGTTCAATAAACGGATCAGTATGCGTAGAATCTAACCACCGGGTTGACTGGCAGAGTTGTGTTGGGTACAAGAAGATTGGAATTGGGGGTGAAGAAGAGAGAGGTTGGAGGTTGGAGCTGTATGAGGTTGGTTGGTAATTGGTGGTGGTGGTGGTGGTGGTGGTGGTTAACTCATTATTATTATGTTGGCGGGCAGTATCAAACTTTTTTCTTCTCTCGCTTGGCGCCGGGGCTTCGGCGGTTCCCAGTTCGGGCATCGCGGGCGTCCAATGCGGCTAGTGGCCACCCCCAGACACCGCCGGAAGTCTGGTTAAACCATGTATACATACACTTCAACGTCAACATCAACATCATATTCATCTGTGTGAATCATCGAGTGTTGCTCACAACAATGACATAAGAATAATAATAAAAAATAATAATAATTCCAAGCACTTCCCCATCCAATCACTCAGGAGTCAATAATCTACCCATCAGCTGCTATCAGCTGCCAGCTTCCCCACCACCACCGTCCTCTCTATATCCCCGACTATAAAAAATTTTCTCATCCCTGGTTTCTAACTTATTGCTCTCAAATTCAAAGCCGGTCTTCAGCCAATGGCCCACCAAGCTTCCGCCATTAACCCTAAACAATCCCAGCACACTATCAATTTCGTCAAAGCAGAGAAATAATAATCATGGAAATGAAAGTTGCATCCCATTCCCCCCGGTCCACAAGGTTTTGAAGACCATCCAGCTCAGCCACATTCTAAATATCATTGAGCCATTTTCCCTCCTGACCAGCCAATTCTGCACGGTCCTGCATACTCGATGCTGCAGTGGCTGCTATGACAGCTTCAGTCGCGCCTTGGCTGGGCAAATCAGCTGCATTCAAAACAGCTCTGAAAAAGGGAGTCTGGCACTAGCTAATGCATGGAAAGGCAAGGTCAGTAGACAATTCCATTCTCACCACAACCACAACCTTCTTATTACACTTCATATATAATGCTTTCAATCTTAAGTTAATATAAATTTTGCTATACTGACAGAAATGCAGGATAAATCTAGAAGACTAGAACATTTAGCTAGCAGAAGAAAACCTAAAATGGGTTGTCATCATTCAACCCCGGAACTCCATCAAGACTACTTTTATATAGATGGGAGTCACGCTGTTACTTCATTTCTCCTTTTCCGCTAATTGGAATAGATGCCGTCGAATCTGCACTGCGACAAGGCCTCCAAACCATGCATAATTCCATCCCCTCAGAAAAATCGCTCATATTAACCTAGCCACTTTCATCCCGTCTCCGGAAGCCAACCATCATGCCGTGCCTCGCTCTCAATACTGCCAGCGCTGAGCTTGGAGCATCCGCTTCCTACCTCGCTACTCGTCTGCGCTTTGGCCGGGGTAAGGGTGCTGGGAGCCCTTCAGGCATTTCAGCATCCTCTCCCCGTAGCCTCTTACTTCTCCTCAAGCTAGTGGCACTGCTACTAGGTTGGGCACGTCGTCGAGGTGGATTGGGAACGAGATTCCGTTGTGATTGTTGTTGTCTTCTCCGTCTAGTGCTGCGTAGCTGGCGTTGTGGTTGGGGTTCTGGTGATGGTTCAGGCACTATTGGAATAGGGCTGGCCGCGGCCGGCTCTGGCGTCGGTACTGCGCTGGGAATAGCGTATAGATCTATATTCGAAGTACGCAAGGAAGATAGCGTTGCCGGAGCCATCTGTTGTCTACCAGAGTTTCTGTTTCTGTCACCAATTTGGGTTGATGAAGCTATCCCTTCCCCTTCTTCTGATGCTGCAATTTGGCTAAGGTTTGTTCCACCCTCAGCTGTCTCGACCTTGGGCTTTATATCAGGAGATTCGGGTTCTTTCTTTACTTCCCTACCTCCTCTGGAAAATGAGTTGCTAGGAGCTCCCTGCTCCTCCTTTATCTGTATATCTCCGGGTAGGTCCTCGGAACCAGTCTCATGATCAGCTGCATTCTCATTGCCGCTTTGCCTTTGCCGTTCCGAACTCCCCCCAGCTCCTACTGGGTGACCTTGGGATCCTTGGCCTCCCGCGGTCGACAGCATCATGAGAATATTTCTCCATGCTTTGTGGGATGCAATGTCCTCTAATCCAAAGGGGGACCCTTGTGCGCTTTTTCCGGCCGTGTCCCCCGCATTGGATTTTGCACAGTTTGGACACTCACTAAGAGCCTGCTCCGCTGCGATGGGCGCCATGAGGGATTGGGCGACGTCTATTAGCTGCTTTGCAAGCATGAGCCTTGTTTGAAACGCTTGATATCGATGATAACTTTGCTTCAGTTCTGTGCAGCGCCCTGCCTGTATGACCGTGTGGCTATCATCTTTAGCACCATGCTTTTTCGCCGAGCTCGTATCTGGCAAACGCAGAGTCAGTGCTAGTCCATTGATTAGCTATGGTCTTGGGAAGAACAGGGAATCGATGCTTCACCTTTGTCACAACATGGTTTATATGTATTCAAAAGCAGCTTTGCCGGGGGGCCGTCGAATCCACTGTTTTTCAAGGTATGTGTGTGCTTGAGCCCGGTTTGTGAAGCTAGACTCTTGGTTCTTTCCGTATTAATATGCAGAGCTTCCATGCTTGGAATGAGACATCAAACTGATATTTCAAAATATCTAAGCAAGATATAGATATGGACAGAAAATCGAAGAGCAAAACATTCTTTGATCAGACTTGGAAGGGAAAGCAATGTTATATATACACGGATATATTTAATGAATTGTTTTAGAGATTTTCATGAGTGTATCATGATCTTTTATGGAGAACAATGGTGTGCAAATCTACTGTTGTGTTTCGTATGTTTTTTTGTTTGGCCCGCAATCGAGTCCTCTGATGAAACGAAAGTCGATAGTGAAAAAAAGACTCGAACATAAAACAAAAGCGTTACAAAAAGAAAGGTAGTCGAGGATGAAATCCACCTTGTTTTGACAAAAGGACCGATGTTCAGGCCTTTTACTTTGACGAAACCATAAAGCCACTTTCTTTCCCTTCGGTAAATAAAGGGACAATGACCCGTGGTCTATATCAATGATTTTTTAGCCCTGGACGTGACCGATAGAAGGCAGCAGTACCATTGCCAGCTAAGGAAGATAGACAGCTGTAGGTACTTCTATGTACCAATGTAAATCCATCTTCGATGTTGAGGTTGGTGTGAAGTCGGATTAACCTTGGTGAACGTAGCCCTATCTATCTACGCAGTGTATGGCTTTCAGTCCGGTTGGTTAGCGATCGCCACTCCGAGCCCCTGACAGGCGGCCCCACCGAGAGTTCCCGCCATTGTTTCCGCTCCATCCTCCGCCTCCTCCGTGCCTCTCGCGGCTCTCTTCATCATCACAGCCTCCATCGAGGAAATAGATCTCCCAAGGACAATATTACTCTCTTGACTCCATGGACTGCATTAAGAGTGAAAGTATTTGGAAGGAGGATGGATATCATGGCCGAGAAATGCACGGGCTGATACTACGAAATCAGATGTCAAAACTGGCATACAGAAAGCAATGTAAAAAGGCTTATCAGTAATAGTGGGCAGTGGCTTTATAAAGAAGGATTTAAAAATTATTTGTCTCCTTACTTGTTTCTGCTTTGACATCTGCCGACAAAGCTAACCTTCAATGCTATTTCTTTCTATGTGAGTTACAGTAAAATGCACTGTTTCATTGTTCTACTCCAACATAATGACCCCTACATTTTACACTCCCCTAAAAGAGAGCAGGCTTGCATATGAAATAATGTCTTCAAAGAAAGGTGGCTAGTTTGTCTAGAAAGTGAAGTTGAATGGAGTACAGAGGGAGATCTATACAATGTTTCTAAAAATACATCCGGGGTTAAGGTTGAATTAGGGTTTGCAGCTAGAGCCGATCGGGCTAGCCTGTCGACACCTATCTTCAATCCCCATATCTGGCATCCCATAGCTGTCATAGAATAACACTTCAAAACAACCACGCTCAGAATAAAGCAGGAAAAACGTACCGATCTGCATCATGGATGACATCCTGGCTCCACTTCAAGACCTCTTCGAGGCGCAAATTGTACGTGGCATACGCTATATCCTTTCTTCTTCCCCAAATCCCTTCTCACGATAACAGAAGCCCGTTCTATGGGCTTGAGAATCTCTATACTTCAAGCACAAGCTAAACTTCGATATGAAACTGTGATTAGGACTTTGAAGGCCAACGCATTGCCGAAAATCTCTGCACAACCCTAATCAGCATCTTCGCCGTGAGTCTCGCCTATTACTCCGTCTCCCCCTCTCCCGCCCTCGCAAACCCTAGTACAAAGACATACGCGCAATTTCTGTCGTCGCGCCTAGTCTCCCTTCTCTTCTCCCTTTCGACTCCTCTATCTACCGTCTTTTCTTTATCCGTCTTTCCTCCATAACTCTCAACCCTCCACCCATCTATTCCGACCACGCCTTTGCCCTCTATACCCAAAACAAACTAATACTAATACATTCCAGGCCATCGCATTCACAACCGGATACTACTACCAAGACGTACACTTCACCCTCTGGATTGGGCTGGCAGGGACGTTAATCACGGCGCTAGTGGTGGTGCCGCCGTGGCCGATGTATAACCGGCATCCGGAGCCATGGCTAATTCCAGGGTCTGGGGGGTTAAGGAAGGGTGGGATTGTTGTGGATGGGGGGAAGAGGTGATGATTGATACCTGCTGGGTTAATGTGTTGCGAGGGTTTAGATTAGGGGACGAGCGTCGAGCAGGGGTACATCTTTGCTTTCTCTGATTTGTTTTGACTACAATGATTCGGTAAATGAGACGTTTTAAGCTTTCGTGCCGTTTCACTTTGCCGTCAGTGAGCAATCTGAATATGGACTTTGTCATTTGCCCTTGTGTGGTATATCGCGGGCTACAAATAAAAGGCATGTAGCTAGCTAGCTCTATTTTCGCTTTTGCGACTTGATGTTTGTCTCCTATGCTTATAACTAAACAAGGGAAACCTCAAGTCTTTGATCATTATTATTCATAACGCCGTAGCATTGGTTCTGCATAACCACTCATCCTCTGCTAATCCCCAGCATATTTAGCCGTCGTTGACTCTCAATTCTCCGTTTGCACGCCACCCTAGACACGGTTTCATACTCGGAGGGCTAAGCGAAACAGTATTTCCCAAATAACATGTAGTAGTGTGCTCCAACTGTGTATGCTGTGGTTTATCGGCCGTATTTCTGGAACTCCCAGTCCCTGTTGTCAAGAGGGCAAACTTGTCGGGTCCTCAGCCATCTTGAGATGCAGTGGAAGTGGAAAGCATGCTAGATACGACATAATGGTTAGACTTGTATAAAACGTATAGCTACCAGATATAAGAAAAAACTCACGTTACAGATACCCCAAGCAACGGTGCATTCTTCTGTTGTAGACGAGCCTTGGTTTGCCTGGCATTCGATACCTAGGTCATAGATAGCAGCGATAAGCTTCCGTTCACTTCTTCTCTTAATATCCGTGCGTGATTTCACAACTCACATAGGTCCATGATATGATTTCTGCAGATGGCACAATTATCCACGACGATATCCCAAGCCCACAGGGCGACAGCATTCCACTACGAGATAAACATCCATCAGCCATGTGATCGCTTATACATCCAAGTGAACGGATCTGTAGCCAACAAGCATACCTTCTTCACCTCGAACCGTTTCTTAGCGTCTCCTTTGGACTCGCCAAGGGCAGATTTACCCTTGGATACGGCCTTTGATTTCCCAGATGCGGAAGCATCCTGCATTTCGACGTCGGCCATAGTTGCGGGGTCAGAGAGGGAATGTTTTTGCGTTTCTAGGGTGATAAAGCGAGGTGGCTGGGGCTGTTTTACAATATGTACAGCCCAAGGTACCGTAAGATTATGGGAGGGGATTAAAGGTTGGTGTGCGGATAGGAAGGTAAAGAGGCCGAGCTCTGGTGCTTGGTGTTGATGCCTTCGCTGCGGGCAGTGTTGATTGTTGATAGTCGCAAATAGATGTGGTTTACTAAAAATTCACAAAATATAGGACATGGATCATTCCGAAGACGAACAAGCTTAGCAAGAGCAAAAGCCCACAAGTTCCCCACTGCTGGAGCACCTTGTTGCAGTGTTGTTGCTGTTGTAGTAGTCGTATGATGATGCTTGTCTTCCAAGGTTGTCCCTCACTCCTCCAGTTCTGCCTTTGATAACTAACGTAATCCACAAGCGAGCCGGCCACCCAACCGAGTCGGCCACCAAATTCAAAATATCTTCAATTTCCCAATTAAGTCACTTCAACGCGCAATTATGCCACCAATTCGCCATAAAAACACAAGAAACTCTATAGAGATAGAGGGGAGGCTTGAACTCGCGATAAAATTCATTAAAAATCAAGAAATTTCCTCAATTCGTGAAGCTGCACGCCTTTTTAATGTGCCA
>PDNB01000352.1:0-13676 GCA_002573585.1 Helicocarpus griseus UAMH5409 | reverse complement strand
CATCTGTCCCCAAGGAAGTTCGCAAAAAGAAAGAGAACAAGGAGAATATTAAAAAAAAAAAAAAAAAAAAAAAAAAAAAAAAACCGGGGCGGGGCTTATAGAGATTATGCCTCATCCCTCCCAAATGAAAAGTAATTAGAAGAAAAGGGGGAAGAAGAATTACCTCGCAGGGGGAAAAGCAAGGACCACAGTCTGTACCATCGTGGCATTTCCTTGTGCACGTGTGGTTACAGGTCCCAAAGCGCCTGCCACAGATAACAGTACATTTCTGATGGACGATAGTGGGGTCCACGTCCGGATCCTTGGTATTACATCTGCCACAAGTGCCTGGGCAGCGATGACCACAATCCAGAATTGTTCTACATTCTGTAGGGCATCTAAAAACTAAAGAGGCCACATCTAGAGAACATGAGACTTCGACAAGATGGTTGCACCCTGGAACTTGTTTTTGGACTGGAGTATTGCACTTGATACTGGACAGATTCTGGGTTTGATAACACGACACGGCCTTTTTTAAATGGTTGCAAGGAAGGAGTACACCGTCCAGCTTCACCATACAACGGCCACAGTCCTCGCCGCACGTCGGCTTTTGACAGCCGTGATTGCATGGGTAATGAAGGCGTTGACAAGGTTGCGGGCATTTGAAGACCTCGTGCATTCTATCAGAATGGCATCGCGCCAGACATTTGTGACCGCAGCTAGTCAGACGGCGATCGCAAGGAAGCTGACATCCTCCTTCTGGGCTAAACTTTTCAAAGTCAAGCGGCTCAGAAGCTTGCAGCACTGTATCCGGATGTCGGGGACAACAAAGGCCGAACGCAGTCCCAATCGATTCGGTTGCCCTGAGCATACCGATAGACGTTTGCCACATTGGTATATTCGAGTAAGTATCAACATTCCCTATTAGATACATACCATGTTGTGCACGACTGAGTAGAACATTAATACGATTGGTCGTCCTGAGGAATCCCACTCTGTTGTCCTTATTGCTTCGTACAAGCGAGATAATAGTTATCTTGCTTTCTTCGCCCTGAAAGTTGTCGACAGTGGCAATGCGAAGAAACTCGCTGAGCTTCTTTTTCTCGAGAGGCTTACGCTTGTTTTCCGTACTGCTCTGCCCGTTTTCTGAAGAGGCCGCCTCGTCATTAAACCCGTCTTTTGCAAGCGTTTCTTCATCCCGATCACTTAGAACAATCTCAAATTCATTTCGCATCTTTGCTCGCAATTTTTGCAATTGTCCGGTATACGGTGTCAGCACCGCAATGTCGTTACTGCTATAGACTCCTTGGCGAACTATATGGCGAACGAGGGCATGAGTCATGTCCACCTCCCAATCGTTACTACGTGACTTTTGATGCCGATCAGAATCAGGAGCCGCTTCCATGTTCTCGTGATCAAGCCAAAAGACATTCTTCCGCATGCCGACGACATCAGGCAAGTTCTTCGTAGACGGATGATCGATCAACCGTGGATATATGGTTGTTCGAATCAATTCTGATATCTCGGGACGCATTCGTCTTTGTACATTCAACTGCGCTACGGGAAGTGAAGGAGTGCCCGGCTCTGTCACCAACAGCCGCTCAAACTGGCTCCGGTCGAGTTGGTAGGAGATCCCCTGTTTGCTTTCAAGTGACAGCTCATATTTGTTAATCTGAGGACGTAGTTGTTGGTGGTCTCCAATTTGAATGAAATGCTCAACACTGGGAAGTAAGGCCGATACCATATGAGGCTCCATGACTTCACCACCTTCTTCGCATATAATCACCTTACAGTGAACGCGCTGTAAGACGGAGATCCTCTTCGCCAGCCCGGTTGTAGTAACCCCAATAACATCTGCAGTACTGAGAACTCTTCGATGGACTTCATCATGGATTCGGTCCATGCTTTCATGAAGACTCTGAGCACCCTTCACTGCCTCGAACAAGTGATCGCTTTTGTCCTCGTATATTTCACGCACCCAAAATTCCAGTAGGCGACGTCTTTCGCGTACTGAGAGACAGTGAACATCCTGGGTTGCAGCACATAGGATGCCTAGAGCACTGGAAGTTGCCTGGCCCGCTGTGCCGCTGCTGGGGAAGGGCTCCTGCGTCGTCTCATTTATCCAGTCGTCAAACGGGTCCTTGCCTACCATTTCAAAGCCGTCCTCGTCGAAGCGAGAAAACTGAGAGTGGATACGTGGATACCGCCTTTCAAGGTGATCCTTGAGATTCATCCAGTTAGGTTTCTTTTGTACAGCATGCAGCGAGTCTAAGATTCCAGTGATATAATCCTCTTTCTGCTCGAGCTCCTGGTACATTGTGGCAAGTTCATAACCTTCCGATTTAGTTTTTCTCTCTCCTTGGGACACGATACGCAGGTTCTTCCCTTTGAGGGCCTCCGATTTGCTTTGGCTTCCAATACGGATAACCCTCTCAATTCCGGTTTCCACGAGGTGCTCCAGAAATTGATCCAACGCATGATTCGTATAGCATCTGCATAAAAATAAGTATATTTCTAATTCCAGGATGAACTGTTTGCTTACACAACAATAACTGGGCCTAGAGAAGCCGTCTCCTTGGAAGCCAGGATGACCCTCATAAGCTGAACACCGAGATACGATTTCCCCGTGCCTGGTGGACCTTGTATAAAAGCAAATTCGCGAGTTAGGGCAGCCATTAATGCTTGACACTGACCGCGGTCAAGAGTCGTTCGGGCTTCAAGTTTGTCAATCATGGAAGCGTCATCGGCTGAAACTCTAGGGCTGAAGGAGAGCCGGTCGCCTTTTGTTTTCAAAATAGGATCCAACGAATAGGTAAAGTCCTTATCCCGGGCGTAAAATGGCGGAGGAATACAAGCTGGCTCAGCGGTCGTAGCAAGCCTGTCTGGCAAAATCCACTGGCGGAATGGTAAACGGCCGAGGCGTTGCATGTTCTGAAGGTTCTCTAGGATAGGAACAAATGTCGCAAGTATGACTCCTGGGAATTCGATCAGAGCTCCCCTGGTTCTCTGATGACTCAGTTGTAAAAGGAACTCCAAGTCCTCATGGCGGCGAGTAGCAAGCCTGGTTACAACCGTCGAGATGCTCCCGTCAGAATCGAGGCTGTAGGGTGCTTTGGAGGCAACGCGTTTCTCACTGACAGTAAGGAACAAAAAAGCGGTTCTGTTACCAATTAAGGAGACAAAACACAACAGAGCACCCTCTTCTAAGCGTTTTGAATCTTTCCAAAACTTCGTCCTATCAGACACAGATTTTTTTCGAAGTGAAGGAAGTTGGTCAAACGACACTTGAATTTCAATGCCTCGTCTTTGATTGAAAGTAATGTGTTTGACGTGGGCATTCTGATACATGTATGCACGCATGCCTCCGAGATTGAGCTTCGAAGTGGCGAGTGTGGTCGGGTCACCGCGGACGGTGCTTGCCAGCCTTCCCAGGACCTCCTTCAATTCGCCAAATATGTCATGGCGAAGTAAGCGGAAGAGAGCGTCAAGGTGGCGAGCCACTGGATTGTTGAGAAAATGAGGCTGACTTGGATCAGGGGTGGGTAAATATTCTGGATGGTCGCTTCGAATTTCTTCTTCGGTTGGAAGAATCCTGATCTTTGTGATATCGACGTGATCGTTATCATGATGTCCCCCTGGTATGACGACTGGCCGGGGATATGTCGATGTGACCGGGATAGTCAAGATACCGTCAGCTTTTGGTACTTCTACATCCGCTAAAAGCCCATTTGAACGAGCAACCATCGCCCGAAGCTCACTGTTCCGAGCGGTAACTGCCTCAAATGCCATGGGAGTCTCATCCATACCGATAGCTTCCATGGCGTTCTGTAGTGAATCGATTAGACTTGGAAGATCTTCGTTGAAGGCTGCTCGCTGTTCTCTCTTGAGAAGCTCATATAACGCATTTCCTATCGCTATCACAGTTGCTTCTGTGGAGGTTTTTGAGACGGTAGATCTGCGATATGCGTTGATCAAGTTTTCGCAAAGACGCTGAAAGAATGGCACTGCTCGTGTTCCATTACTACCGCTGATAAAATTGTACAAATTTCCAACGACGGCATCGACAGATAAGCAATCCAGTATCGCAGGGTGAGTAATCACAGAGACAAAGGGCCGTGCAAGGGTGACAAAAGTGCTGCATGCTCTACCTGATGCCTCCATACTCAGCAATGTTTGAATATGTTCACGACCGTAGTTCTCTTCGGATTCAAGGTCTCGGGGGAGCATCTGTTTCAGGTTTTGGTCGTCTCCATCCAGAATGGTAAGGGCACCAGTCCATAATTGTTCTATCGCTTTTTCTATCGCTTTTGTATCGTTTGTGCTTGGCGGTTTTTTGATAAGCCTCTTCCACAAGTTGTAATCCTCTCTCGCTTGTTCTCTCTCAGGTGTGTTTGCCAATCTTCGATTGCTCTGTGTGTCACAAGTCGATAAATCGTGGGAGAAATGACAGCTATCGCCAAACCGACAATGGATTCCCTGTTGGATAGATCGACAAAGTCGAGGTTGACGCAGTTGAATCTTATCGCCTCTGCTGCCACTGCTCCATATATCTTCCCTTTTACCTCCAGCCCTCCAGAACCTATCTCTATCTTGCCCATCCCCCGGTCTTATATTGAGCCTGCTGCTCAAACCTGAACCCCTCCCAGAGCCCCTCCTCCACACCGGCTGGGTTGACATGACTGTGAGAAGAGCAACGATGCCTCGGTTGAGTAGGTTCGCGGTCTGTGAAAGTAATAAGATAAAAGTATCTTCCAAAGTTTGGAAAAGAGAGATCAAAAATGGGATGGTACCGGGCGATAATAGGGAGATGGCGCACTGCTCCCTATGCCTGGCGCCTTAAGCGTTCAGTTTGTTTTGATAGACGGATAGGTAAAGTGAAAGAGGAAGAAAGCAGATTGAGAAGAGAAGGGTACAGAAAGAAAGAGAAAGAGAGAGAACGGTGGATAAACACGTATCAGGCAGCCCGCAGACCATGCCTTGATTCGTGTTACTTTCCGTCAAAGATCGGGCCACCAGCGCCGTTTGCAGGAGCTGCGTTTGCGCATAACGCAATCCTAGAGCCATGATAAGGCTACCAAGTATATGGATTTCCCTGAGCAAAGAATAACACGGAGTGGTTTCCAGTAGCCAATGATTGCAGCAGCCTGGAAAATTCCTCATTATGATTCACCATGATCTTCAAACTCTACCTTGTCAAGTTATTCTTGAACGTTAGGTTGAATCTAGCACTCGTGACGGCCCTCCGGGGTTAGTCTGTGCTATATCCGATATAAATGGCCTCCTTCTGTCATGGATCTATCAACATACACACCTAAAAGCCTGCTTAAGTACAGGAACTTGGGCTTCCACCTTATTCATTTCTGGCTTTGAAGCACTTACGTGTTATGTATGTGTTGTCAGAAAACAGGCACCACGCTGGGCGGAAAGGAGATAACACTGGCTCCTTCTTCATTCCTCGTGACAGCCGCCGAATATAGTGCAAGTTTGGATGCCTAGAAGACCACCACCCTAGTGGGGAGTATATGCCTTTGCATACATAGACATAGCAGTCCACATGTTATCATTATAAGTCAAGAGTGCCTTTCGGAGTAAATAGCACCTGCAATGGTATGTGGGCAGTTAGTCAGCGTTTTATGAAGCTTCGTCGGAACTATCTCCATCCCCAGCGCTTTCTCTGGGTGAATCGAATATCGTTTAACTCGCTGAAAGACCACTGCCCACGGCCTCCCGTAACCATCGTCTTTCAAGGAGCTTCCGTAGCAAAGACCGAAAAGTGCGGGGTTTGACTTCTTGGGTCGTTTCGCTTTGAGCCCTAAGAAAAACAAGACGACGGGCTTCGCAGCTTTGATTTCTACCTCATACGAAGAGTTCCATCAGGGATAGTGTCCCAGCACTCGGTCTTCCCCTTATCCAGAGGAGTTTGTGGCAGTATCCTGCGCTCGCCAGTCAGCTAGATTTCAAACAGTTCATATAGAGCAGCCACTTACACATGTGAACGGATAATCACGTTGATTTGAGAGTCCTGGCCAATTTAGCGAAGACTGAGAAAACCATCAAGCATTTTTGACTTACTGTTTTGTTCCACAAGATTATTTTCATTACAAGTGTCTGCTATTGATAGTAAAGGGGAGCGTACTATTTTACCAGTCAGAATAACCTTCTAATGCGCGTACGTACCTTTGTAGCCTTTAGTGTAGGTTTCCATATTGACATCACCAATGCCTAACCTATGAATACTCCCCTACTAAGTATAGGAAAATATATCAAGCGGCTGAAACGCGAGGGATTCGACAAGTTGTTCTGTGGGCAGTTGGGTAGTGCTCTACCCATAATCTAATATGCTAGTTGATGGTCCAACGTTCGAGACGGAATCTGAACCGCAGCAAGCTCAATATCACAAATAGCATCTTTTAATAAGGACCAGCCGCGTATCCAAAATACCAATAATAAATGTCACCCGCGTATATCAAAGCGTCATTGATCACCAAGTTCGCACTTATCGGAGGACCTTCTGCACATGAAGCAATTTGGTCCAAACAAGACCCCAGCTAGTTCTGGCCCCTCAGCCCTGTCTGCCCCACAAACCATTCTCACATCGTACCCGGCATTGAATGAAGACGATAGTCGATGGCATGTTTATTAACTCCCGTGCAACTCGTCAAATTATCTGAAAAGTATATTTATCTGTAAAGTTGACAAATATCGAACCATCGTCGGACGAGACCTTTCAACTTCAATACCAATTCAGAGTAGCATTGATCATAATGCGAGGGAAACCCAGAATCTGCAAAGATTACGATGACTACACCGTCGCCGTGGTATGCGCCAATGAGTTCGAAAGGGATGCAGTCCGCTACATGCTGGATGAAGAGCACATACCCCTACCAATAAAACCAGGCGACTCCAACTTGTACTTTCTGGGTGAACTTAGCAGGCACAATGTCGTATTAGCATGCCTTCCAGGCAACGGAGGGAAAAGCTCAGCTGCAAGGGTCGCCAGCGATATACATCGTTCGTTCCTTTCCGTCGAATGGATATTTGTCGTGGGCACCGGGCGAGGGGTAGCGAGCGAGCGAAACGACATCCGCCGAGGCGATGTTGTCGTTAGCATGCCGGAAGGGCAGTACGGGGGAGTAGTCCAATACGACCTCGGAAAGGAGTTGGAGCATGGCTTCCAAACCAAGGGGTTCCTGCATCCGCCGCCGGCAATTGTGCGAAGTGCAGTGCAGGTGATGCGATCGGATCACAGAATCAGGCCAAATATGATCGGTGACTTCGTGGCGGCAATGGTGGAAGAGTACCCTGACCTTGCCATCTATAGGCGCCCAGCCCCTGAGAGCGATGTCCTTTTCCACTCAGATTATTACCATGTTCCTTCTCGCCTGACTTGCGACATCTGTGACAAGACAAAAGCCGTCGTGCGGCCGGCGCGGAAATGGGACGATCCCGTGATACACTACGGGCTGGTTGGTTCTGGCGATAAAGTCATGGAGAGCGCTGCGAAGAGCAAAACAACTATCGAAAATATAGGCGACATACTCTGCTTCGAGACGGAAGCTGCTGGGGTCGCGACCGATTTCCCTTGTATTGTAATTCGCGGCATATCTGACTACGCCGACTCCCACAAGAACAGCAGCTGGCAGCACTACGCTGCGGCTGCTGCGGCTGGGTGCACCAAAGAGCTCCTTTCTAAGCTCCCATCTCGGAGATTGGCCCCTATGGAAACACCAATATCCTTGCTTGGCCCAGGCATGGCAAAAAGCAACGACTATGAGCAATTTGCTTGGCCAGAATTCAACAGGAAAGGGATTCAATGTGCCGAAATTCGAAATCTCACCATCGGTAGGAATCTCAGCCTCGTTAAAAGATGATGGACAGTCCCCTCACGATAACAATAAACTCGTGGGAGCTCGGCCGTCTCGTGGCACTCTATTCATAAGCCGGTCTCCCTCTCTGCCAATTGAAGCTTGCCTCTGAAATGTTGCACCCCTGGGATGAAAAGACGTGGAATCTCTTTGAATTAAGAGGCTGCATCCCCAATGGCTTTGCCCCTGTATGTCAGTTTTCGACTATGCAGAAGTTCGGAGCCCGGTAAATCGCCCATCACTTTTGACCGGCAAGTAGCCACGACGGAGCCAGTGTACGAGCCAGATCAAAACACAAATGGTAGAGGAGTCAATTGAAGTGGATATTATATAAACAGTTGACTATGGAGCAAGCCGTAGCTCATCAGTTCAAGTTTCTTTGGCCCGTTTTCGTCGTCGACGAGACCAGTTCCAACAGTTTTCCAGACATTTCTTAGGAGACTGATAGAAGTTCAAATTCGCACAATTTGCAAATATCAACAGTGCGGGGAAAGGGCTTTTCCGTCGACTGGTTGAAAGCTTGAATGAGCTAGGACGTCGTAGACGTGGTTGTTTGTTGCTCGCAGAGGCGAATCGCCAGAGGTCGCACTTATCACGTGGTCTCGAGGAGCGCGGCGAGGTACGGGGTAGTTGTTCATAAGATTACATGACAATAGTTCGCCGTCATGGAATTGCGGCTTATCGCGTTTGCGGCCTTTTTGTTCTTTCCTTAATTATCCATGAGTCTATACCAAATTTCCGAATTGACTTTTTATCTTCCATCCCGCCCAACGCTATTGCTAAGCCGGAGCGAGAAAAACACCCAAGAATATAGTAAGCTAACCGTAACTTGTGGTCTATCTAATAATGCCGGGAGAAGAAGAATAATAACCAAGTCATGCAGAAGTATAACAAGCATGAAGAAAAAGGAGAGAGAAGAGAGAGAAGAAGGTGGAAGGGAATGTAAGGAAGAGAAACCAAAACCCAATCGAAAAGACCATCAATCAAGCCATCCTTGAGCTGATTCCCACAAATGCTAATAACACCCATTCGCCCTGATTGATATATGCCCGAGAAGAAGAAAAAAACCTAATGGTAAATTAAAATAGAAACAAAGGAAACGGCCTGTAAAAAGATGTCTAGATGTAGCTGTGTATGCGTGTGCATGCATGGTGTATGAGAGCGGTTTAGGTAAAGGGCAAAAAGGGAGTATATAGGAGGAAAATGGAAAACCAAAGGTCCGCGCAACGATAATAGATGAAACGGACATAATCATAGATAGTGGCGCAAAGCCTCGTAAATCGTGAAGATAAATGCAGAGCTGGGTGCTGAACGCGCACAGGTAATCCCGCAGCCACGGTACAGGCCAGCCAAGCCCTGTTCTTTCCACAGGACCTTGCCCACCCCCCAAAAGGTGCGCCGTCGAGCCTCACCTACAGCATTGGAGAGGTCTTCTGTCTGTATGCGTGACTTGATGGTGTCAGCGGGGTAGAAGATGAAATTATAGCTTATACCCGCGGCGGCACCGGCCAGCATTCGCTGGTATACTGCAAGCGGAGGGGCTGGTGATGTGACATCTGTGGTGGTTGTAGTATCTGCAGCTGCAGCTGCTCTGGAGGCATTGTACTTTTTGAAGAACGCCAGGACGCCCTCGTAGCTGCCAAACCAGGCGGCTGAGCCTCCCGTTTCGCGGATCAGGGTCCCCATCTGCCCGCGCCAGAAGCCCAGCAGGCCATCATGGCGGAAAACAGAGGCAATTAAGGTCAGAGGGCCCGGGGCTTTGTGGCCCTTGCTGCTACCGGGCGGCACTTGCATCTTGCACTTGATGAGTTCGACGGGTGTCAGGAGCAGGGAAGTGAACGCTCCTGATGTAGCACCACAGACGAGCAATGCTGACTGGGGCAGCTCGGGTACCCCGGCATACATTGTGTTCTTGAGGAACTCTTGTGTGACACGGTAGCTAAAAAACAAGCTGCTTGTCTCAAGAGCTGCCCCAACGAGCGGGGCACTGATGCCCCGATAGAGACCATACACACCACCAGCCTGGAAGGACTGGCGGAAGCAGTCGACAGGGCCCTTGTATCGTAGCGGTAGTCCATCGGGTTGGGACTGAAGGCGTACTTTGACGGTGTCGAACGGATACTCAATGAACTTGCCCGCGCAGCCAGCGGTCTAGTAGTAAATAAAGCGGTGAGGTTAGCCACCAATGCTCGCTCTTAAACAAAGGCATTGAAAGACAACAACAAAGCAAAACAAAGGCAATTGTAGACGCACAGATCCATAGACGACATCCTTCAAAGCCTCAATGCCCTGGTTTGTAGTCGAGGGGAAATCGGCCAGCTCCACCGCCATTTCATTTTCAATGGCGCCCGGAATCTGCGGTTTCACAGCATCCATCACTTGGAAGAAGGGGTGTGAAACAGACGAGGGAGAAGAGGGAAAAGAGGAAAATAGACAGGTAATAGATGTTATCGGCAGAGCATTGTAGAACAGTCCTGGGAAAGATAGACAGCGTTAGGAGAAGGGAGAGAGAGCGTGCGGGAGCAGTAGAAGTGGTGGAGGAGGAGTAGGAGTAGAGTGACGGGATGGACATCATACGGAAGAGAAGGACATGGTGATGAATGCAATTCTTCGGGCCGCACAAAAACAGGGCGAGAACACGCAGAACGAGTGGGCCAGGCAAGCCACTGCAGAAACCAGGAGCCGTAAGCTGAGCGAATTCCAGGATGTTTCTGTGTGGAAGAAATAATAATCCCTCAGGGCGCAAGTTTGGAGCTGGCGGGGGTGCAGACAGCCACAGGGAATTCAGCGGTGGATGACTGACGGGCGGCAGATCCGGGCAGAATAAGAAAAAAAGAACAAAACGGGTTTAGCGCCAGACTGCGGGACAGCAGAATCGCCGAGATCCGGTTATCTGATGACGCTAAGATAATCTTGTTCCAGATGCGGCTAGCGCAGATCCAATGCCCCCGCTGGCTTCTGCTGAGTCAGCCACGCTAGGCCGGTCTGGGAAAAGAGTGCCGAGTTCAAGGTTTCTTTTTCTTCGCGTGAACCGACATCGGGTGAGAGATTGATAGAGATTGACACTATCAACGAACATTCGAAGAACACAGAATCATATCCAGACGCTGCAGGGGCTCGGGAAATTGACTTCCTTTCATCACTTGTCTAGCAGACTCCCTCCCTCTGTCGCCATGTCTGCTGCTGTCGAGGAAACCGCCGCAACAGGCCCTGCGCCTGCACCCGCAACTCAGCAGGCTCCCAAGGGCATGCGCAAGAACGGTATGTGAAGAGCTCCCCATTATTATTATTGTTATCGTAATCTACCTGAAACATTCTACTAACTGCTCTACCCCCGCTGCAGGTAAAACCTGGCACGACACGAAAAAGCCCTTCCGCCCCACCGCCGGCCAAACAACCTATGCCAAACGTCTTGAGGAAAGGAAAGCCCGCGAGGCCATGAAGGAGAAGGAGAAAGAAATGAAGGATGAGAAAGAGGCTGAGCGTCAGGTACGATTTGGGCTTCTTCCACCACCTCTCTCACTGCTTTCCTCGAGGTTTTAATAAAAATTTTGGCTTTTGCAGAGGCGGATACAAGCTATAAAGGATCGTCGCGCTGCCAAGGAGGAGAAATTGCGGTATGAGAAAATGGCCGAGAAGATGCATAGGAAACGCGTTGAGCGGCTCAAGCGCAGAGAGAAGAGGAATAAGCTGCTCAATTCTTGATGCTGCTCGTTGTTATGGATATTGTTGCATCTTCTTTTTCTTTCTTACATATCATCAAGGAGTGCGGGCAATGGCGTTTTGGGGGGAGATTATTTTACCCTAAGTTCTTTTGATTTGGATTGAGTATTTCCGTTTCTACACATGAGGAAAAATATCCCAGCTTCCCATAATCATATATAAATGAGAATAATAGAACATGTTCACATAAATTATCACTACTACTATGTATGTCCCCCTGTATCTTCATTATATCCGCCATTCTAAGCTTGGCAGAACAGGGCCCGTCCTCGCCAAGAACCTCTTCGCCGAACTGAACGCTCAAGATGCCCCAGTCAACTCCAACCAGGAACAAAGCAACCACCAACGCGGTGGCAACAACGCGCTTCTCCCCCTCATCACCACGCGCACATGGCACACCTCACGAGTTAGCAAGGTAACAATCAACAAAGAAACCAAAAAAAGCCGACAAGCCATTGCCGGAAATGGCTCCTGAAACCACAGCGGAAACCCCGTCTGCCGGAGCACCATCACCTCCGCAGACCCATGGTTCCTCGTCCAGCGCACAAGCTCCCAGTACCACGGATAATGGCGTCAGCTCCCAGCAGCTGCATCTGCAACAACAAGGAGGAGACCTGCGCAATCAGAACAATAGCAACAACAGCGACAAACAACAACCCTCTAGTTCATTACCTACTTCAGTACCAGCAGCGAGTGCTACGAATAATACCCATCACCACCGTCGCCGCCCACATCGCCCGCGCATCCACACCCATCTAAACCACTACAACTACAACTACAACTACATCTCGCCGCCGGATGACAGGTCCTGGCTGCCGCATAGCAGGCACGGACACCACCACGGGCATCAACATCACCTGCGCCATCAACGTGACCGCCAGCTGCTAGACCGAGGTAGTGAGAAGGCTACGACTGGTAGTTCTGCTGCTGCAGGGGGAAGTAGTCCGGAGAAACGCAAGCATCGCCAGCATAAAAAGCATCATGCGGGGAGGGAGGTGCGATTGCCCAAGGCTGTGAGGGATCATGCTACTATGAGCCTACGGACCGGGAAGTATGCGTACAGGGATAGAGAGGAGGGGCAGCGGGAGAATGTGGGAGGTGACGTGGGGCCGGGAGGGGCAGCTCAGCACTCTGAGGGGAGTGGGAGGGAGGGGAGCGATGGAGGCGATACAGGGGAAAGAATGGGGTGGCAGCTTGGGAGGAGGAGGTGGGGAGATGATGTTACGGTGGAAGAAGTGAGGAGGGAGAAAGTACGGAGGAAGAAGGAGGAAGAGTAAGTATTGCCTAAATACGGATCACCCTCCATTTCACCATACATCCAAATATACTAACCATCACGTCACCACCATCAGAGCAAACCGCAACGCTCTAACCTCCCTCGCCTCCCTCTCCACAACCCTTACCCGCCGTCTGGACACAACCTACTACACCCTCCTCGAGAAGATATCCTCTCTTCATACCACAATCTACGCCCTACACGACCTCACCACCGCCGCCAGCACCCTACACTCCTCCTTCACCACCGAAACCACCACTCTAACCACCGACACGCGCAAACACATCGAATCTCTGCACGGCTTCAGCGCACAGATCCAGCGCATCGAGGAGTTGGAGGCGCGCATGCGCGCTAGCGGCCAGAAGGCTGTGGCGCTTAACAAGCGCATGGACGTTGTGAGGGGGAAGATCGAGGCGTGGGATCGGAGGGAGGGCGAGTGGCAGGCCCGCGTTAGCAGGCGGCTCAAGGTGTTTTGGGCAGTGGTGGGGACGGCGGCCATGATGCTTTTGGTGGCGTGGGGGGTTGAGCAGGTTAGGCCGTTGCCGGAGGCGGAAGGGGAAATTCAGGTTGGGCTTGGAGACGGGGGGTTTGGGATTGACGGGGCGGGGAATGTGTCTGCTGTCGAAAATTTGACTTGTGGGTTGGCGGAGGAGGTTGGGTTGGCCAGGGGGAACCCGGGGCTGGGGCTGGGGGAGGGTGAAGGTGAGGGTGAGGGTGAGGGTGAGGGTGAGGGTGAGGGTGAGGGTGAGGGTGAGGGTGAGGGTGAGGGTGACGATGTTTGGGTTAGGACGCCGTTTGAGACGGGGAATGGCGGTGGTGAGGGTACGTGCAGT
>PDNB01000351.1:0-13955 GCA_002573585.1 Helicocarpus griseus UAMH5409 | reverse complement strand
CAATGGCTGTTAATGAGGCGGCGGACCTTGGATATACTGAATTTCACAAACACAAATTTCTCAGCTATCTTAAGCAGATAAGAACCCAAACATTCAAACCTGACACTATAGCTAGTGAATGGAGAGAACAGGGATTTATCCATTCAATCTGTCATCTGTAATAGATAGGTTGAAGGCTGCCGAACTGCTCACACCTGAGTTATCAATGTATGAGGACTCAACCCCTGAACCCTCTTCCTCTCAACTATTCTCACCCAAAAATATTATATGCCTTTGCTGAGACATCAAAAAGGTACAGGATACTGTCAATTCTATAGCAAATACACTGAATGAGGTGTCACTGAGACTTAGCAGCAGTCTTGACCAGCTTTTTCATGGCAGTATCATGCAGGTGGAACTCAACGCCCGTTGTGAGAACCAACTTGACCAACTTCTACAAGCCCGTGAACACCAGTCTGTCAAGCAGTCTCAACACCACATTAAGATAGGCCTCTCTGGCGTTGGAGGCCTTGGTATAATGAATGTTAAAGACACCAAACACCATATTGACGAAAGGAAGGCCGCCGAGGTGAGGAGGACAATGAACTCACTCCAGCGGCGAACCCGCGCAGAACTCAAAAAACTCAGGAAAAAGTTGAAGGATGGGGAAGATATTGACGATATAGGTAATGAAATGCCTAGTGACAAGGAGGAACCACTGTTTATTATAGATAAAGAAGGTATCATTGAATAATTAATTAATTTGTTACATGGTGGTCAAATTATTCTCGTTACGGTGATATTCTCGTTACGGTGTGGCGCACCCACTACCGCAGGCGGTAGTGGGTGCTGGCCTGGCGTTGGTTGATTATTAAGCGGCCAACCCAGCCTGCGGAGGCAGGAGTAGTTGAAATTTAGAAGAAAGACGATGTTGCACACTTCCTACTTCTTTCTTCCTGGAGGTTTGCTGCCGGAGACATAGTTATTCCGCCACCGGGATCAACTTCTTCTCTTTTCCTTATTCCATCATCCTCTTAGAACAACCTAAAGCAGTAGGACAATGTGGCCACTCGTCCTCTTCTAAAATTCTAAATGCTGATTGCCGGCTTGGACTATCGAGCAATCAATGGCTCCGGAGCGTATACATATCTCTGGAACTAGCCTCTCTTGAAAAGATGATGGCGCACCATCCACTCAAAACCAAGGTATAATCCCTGAAATCTCATTGCCAAGAGCCTTTTGCAGTTATGAACGCGTTTACCGGCAGAGTACATTGCTGAAGGAGCTTCCAAATAGTCTGGCGGGAGCGACGAAGCTAACATTACTGCGTCCATGCGCATTTCTCTGCTCATCTCCCCTGCCACATTTGGTAACGAAAAGATACAACAAAACGTCAGTTCTACTGACAGAAGATACGAGCAAAGCATGTCATTATGTTCTCAATACAGACCGGACAGGTGGTGCTGTGCGGATATATAGCTACCTAGGTATCCTTTTACCGCCTTTAGGAAATAACCAATCCAGCGAAGTGCGCAACAGCTGCAAGATAACAAGTGGTTTCTTTCGAAGAGCAGAATGCTACCTGATATGTGAGCATCAACCTAAGTCATAAAATTGCTGCTGACCAGCTGGGCATGGTTAGACACATGCTCCTGGAGCCTGCAGGCTGCAATGACACCACTTTTTTCAGCAACGGCTTGGCATCATATCCTCTTTTGTCTCCGAAATTCATGACTAACAACATAAAGCTTTAATACGGCTCACAATATGTGCTTATTACTTGTGCGCATCCCAGCATCATTGCGATAGCAGATTTTGGGACCCCTCAGCCTTGCGATTGAGAACCTTAAGACTTAGTTCGCGACGAATCTGGCCTTCAGGGAAGGATATCGATCAATTGGATTAGAATAGGACGATCTCTAACGTTGATATTCGTTCGGTTGGCCCGAAACTGGTCTCATTCCGCATAATATTATGCGTACGGGATGTTCTCTAACCTAAGCGATCCCGTGTCGTTACAGAGATGTCTGGCTTCGCAGATTCAAAAAGTCACGACGGCATATGGAAGAACCAATGCAAGAGACAAGAATCGGAATGTATGGGCATCGATTTTTTAATCAAAACAAGATAAGCTGTCGAATAACTTGCTACTTGTTCTCGACTTGCGAGCCTAGGTTTCTCCAAATAAATGGTGAACTTCAACGGCCTATTACGTCTTTGCAATTAAATATTGTCATCACCATGCTGCTTGGATAAGCCCCTGAGCTATCTGGTAATGCAGAACAGACGAGTTGTCTTTTACTGGTTTCCCCGGACCCACTGACTGATTCGAGACTCGGCAGCCATATTGTCTGACATCATGGCCAAGCACCGATCTAGGTGCCTAGGTAGCTATGCCCGGGCGACTTCGAAGTTCCAAGTCCTCCCAGCGACAAACAAAATATTTCTGAAGACGAATCACAACGAATAAATTTGAAATTTCGTTCTGGCCAAGCCTTAATGGGGATCGCGCTAAAGCCCAGAACATGACGTGGGGTATCTCGGCTGCGCAAATCTTCGATTAGACTTTCGAGCTCAGACGAGGGTTAATTACTGTCACCGTGATGTCAATTCTCTACCGGTACTTCCTTCTCACCTACGCGGGAAGTGCAAAAATAATGGAATGCACGAACACGGCGATTAAGCAATTGCAATAGCTCCTTACGAGTGTGATGTAAAGATATCAAAGGGACACAAGTCATCTTCATCTTTTATCCCACTCCACTTTATTTCCGATGAGATACTTCTCAAGTCCTCAGAAAACCGCCGATTCGAGTCCGCTCCGAGGACTACTTCTACTTTGCTCGGAAAAGGCCTCGAAAGAGGCAGCTGCGACGTTCATGAACTCAATCGACATCATAAACCTTGGCTTTGTTTGTCTAGCGATCCGCGATCCGGCTGCTAAAGAAAGCAGTTTAATAACAGGAAAGAAACTATTGGATCCCCCCGCTCTGACGGCTTTCCATAATTGCGTACTTTTCATACATTGGAAGCCATGAGCTGAAGCAAGGTAAATCCCGGACAAGCCTGACGTCAGGTAGGTTGTGTCATTGTGCCACGTAGAGAAGGACTCTTTTATAATTCGGCTTTTGGGACTGGTTGGGATACCCTACATCTTCTATGTTCTCTCAAACCTGTTCGATTATCATCTGCCCTGGGATCTTATAGATGGCTGCCCGTTCGCGTATATATGTATGACGGACCCCCCTTCATGACCGTTTCACGAGAAGTTCAAGTGCCTTACTGACACACAAATCATATTAAGCCTACCATCTCTGCTGGCTCGCATTCTTACTCTCGCCCGACAATACGGTATGTGAGCATCTACTTTCGTATTGTGGCCTTTAATTCTCCCTTTGATCTGTTGATAATCGCGGCGCATATCAGATCTAATATATTCATACTTGCAGAATCGCTAGCAAAGCTCCGCAAATTTTAACTCGATCCATCATGACGAAGATTTCCGATACCATCAAGACAGACCACAGAGAGCTGGAGGCGGCTTACAACAAGATCATAAGCCCCAAAGACCAGGATGAGCAGGTTCGCTATCAGAATCAGTTTACTTGGGAATTGGCCCGCCACTCCATCGGTGAGGAGCTGGTAGTCTACCCTGCTTTCGAAAGACATCTCAAAGATGGCAAGGCCATTGCCGACAAGGACCGTGACGAGCATCAAGTTGTACGTATTAACTCCTCTCAAAATGTTTTCACCTGAAAACACCTTTTAACACGAAAGACTCGCAGGTGAAAGAACAACTTAAAAAGTTCCAGAACATGAAGCCGACAGACCCAGACTTCATCCCCACTATCAAAGCACTCATGAAAAACCTCTCCCAGCACATGAAGGAAGAGGAAGAGGAGGACCTCGTCAAGCTCGAGACTGCGCTGCAGGCAGACGAGAGCGAGAAACTCTCAACCTCATTCGGAAGGACCAAGGCCTTTGTTCCCAGCCGGTCTCATCCAAGTGCACCCACCAAACCGCCCTTTGAAACTGCAGTCGGCCTTATGACGGCACCTATTGATCATATCGCAGACATGTTCCGCAAGTTCCCTGAGGAGAAGATTAGTCCAAATCCGTCGACTAAGTCGAGCTGAGTTGGGATTGATTTTGGGAGGGGGAGTGGATTTTCCGAGATTGTGGTCTGTTTGACTGTTTTGGGGAGATGTTGCTATTTGATTTGACTCGAGGTGTTTTATCTTTAATGAAGACATGTGCTATGTATTTTTATTTTAAAATTTGAAAATGATTGCCTTTTCGTTTGACGCAAGTTGAGTATTTCTAATGTTTTCTAATGTGCACCCCTTGTTTAGTTTATCTTGTGAATTATGGTGGGCCTTGATGCATGCATGTAGGTTCATGGAAAACCTGTTTTGAACACCCAAGAAATTTCCCTCTTGAATTCTGCTCTAAGCTGGGCAATTACTCCTTGGCTGACTGATTTAAGACGTTCAAAAACAGGGTACTGAACAATGACCATCTAACGGTGTACGCTAAATACTAAGAAAGTCAATATATTGTGTGAGCTGCTTCTGAGAGTAAGAGAGATCTCGATGCCAACGACTTGGCATCTCAAGAAGCAACATGAGAGAACATTTCATACAAAACCCAGATTATGTCTATAGTACACGCCGTTAGGAAACAATGAAAATATATACACAACAAAAAGGAATGAACTCTTTTAAGAAATAAAATAATCGAAGCAGGTCGTCGTAGTAGGTAGTATTTACTTCTTCTGTTGGGAACCTTCAGGTTGGTGAAATTCAACCTTTCCGTCTTGTCGGATGCTCGCAACACTCCGTCCAGATACCGCATCTGTGGACTTTGTCACAGACTCGGCCTCGGGGGTGACTTCTTCCTCGTCTGGTTTGCCTGTTACTTTATGAACAGCCTCCTGGGTAACTCCTGGAGGCGCATCGGCGATTTCATTGATCTGCTGTGTCGTCAAGACGTCTGCCATTCTTGAAGCGCGGGATTGTAGCAGGATTGTAGCTGGTCCGTCGAATTGTAGAAATAGCTGAATCTGCTTGTTAGCATCATACTGTATTTCTAAAATATTGATATGTATGGATGAGGCCTACTCGGTCACCCCAAATGGTTCTCCGAGACCACGTCCTGAGTGTGTGCCATAGCTTCAACGTAGCTTTCCATGTGTCTGTATCAGACATGTTCTTTATAAAGTTTGAACCGGAGAGCCGTTCTCCAAGTCCAATGCTGGGAATCTGGAATGGGAGTATATTGGACTTGAAGCGATAGGGGCGCGGAGAGGGGGCGGTGATCGTATATGCGACAACATTGCTGATATGTTCATTAGAAACCGCATAATAACGTCTACTATTGAGTATACGTACCTTGGATGAGAGATATATTGTTCCCCTGCCTTCAGTTCGACTGAATAAAGCTGGCCATTGCCTACTAGAGCAAGCAATCCCCGGCCAGTTACCTCCGAATTACCCCAATGCGCAAAGCTCTACAAGGGTCAGCACCAGATATTATAGCGCCAAAAAATGAAGTTATACGCACAAACTGTCTATTGAATCTCGGCTTGATTCTCAAAGAATGTCCCGTCCAAGCTAGCAATGCCTGTTGCTGTGCTATCATCCAATCTACAGAGCCATTCAGCTCGATGACGGAGAACGTAGTTATAGGAGAGCGCGTGGATATCAAAGCGGTTATAGGGCTTGTGGAGGAAACCTGCAATCAACAAAGAAAGAAGTCAACAACTACATCAATATGGCTGATGTCATGCGGGGCGTACCTTTCGGTATAGGAACGGGATGCGGAGTAACGCGCGACGGACTGGTTCCAGAAGTCTTAAGGTCGAAGAAACCTGTGATCGGCAGATATCAGCATGTACACAGCGTAAGTTAATGCGAATATTTGCCGTACATTATCTGCCTTCCCACTTAATCCAACTAGAGTTCCGCGCCGTGTATATAGGTTTTGGGATGCGGAGAGTGAGACGGAGAGGAGGGAGTATGGAGCACCGAGGACTTCGAATTTGGCATCTTTTTCACACAAAATTAGCAATCTCCCAGCACGTCGGAGAATAATTAGTTTCCATACCGGGAGACGTAGCTGAATTAGCTGTACTGGAAGCGGGAAGATAGCTGCCATTGACCAGGCGAGGCTCGCCGGACTGGAGCTGCTGGACATGTATCCATCTCTGCTCAACACGACGGGTAGGACTTCTCCATAGGCCTTGTCTCCGGGGAATGAGTGGGAGAGATCTCCTGACGGAATGACTCATGGCCTCCATCCATATGAGTGCTTGGCTAGGTGTAAATAATATCTAGATAGTATCGCAGCGGTGATGTTGCGGGAACGTCGTGATTCCGGACGAAAATGGCGTGGAAGCAAACAGGGCAAACAAGCTTCCACTTTCGGCGGGGTGTTGGCTTCATCTCCGATGGCGCATCTCAGCTCGCCGCACTCTGCTCACTCGACAGCTTGCTGATATTATACGGAGGGCTCTGGCAGAGTTTATTTCTTGGATATGCCCATTCTCAGTGTACGGGCGCAGTGATCCGGTATGTTTATCACTCCCAATGGCGCGACGTCTTCCAATTGTCCGTCTACCGCTGACCCATTGCTCTACCTCCCAGCCCGCTACGAGACACTTCTATATTCTTTGCATATTACATGCCCGTAATGGTGTGTCAATAGCAAAGACTATAGTCACGCTTAAGGATATATATCTACCATCCTATATAGCTCATATATTTAACTGCCGCCCGATATGCTTCTCCGCGCAGTCCCCGTCCGTCGCGGTGCTGCACCGGCAAGATGCTACCACACACTCCTCAGTCTTTCGCAGCCAGCGCATTTTGTGAGCGCAAAGTATGGCGGGCAGATGCGCGTGTTTACTTCAAGAGGGAACGCATTGAGAAGAGAAAATACCCAGAATTCTCCCCCGCACGCGAAATCACGCGCCACTTCCGAATCTCCCACTGCTCAGGCCTCTAAGGCTGGGGGCCAGACAACGCCCCAAACGAACCCTAAGGATGGAAGGGAGGCGAAAGCGGCTAAGAAGCCAGCATCCCTCACTGATGATACAACTGTCAACACGAAAGAGCAACGAAAAGCGGACTGGGCAATTATGAAGGAGATGGCCAAGTATCTATGGCCGAAGGTATAAAAAAATGGGTGCATTATTGCGGAATTTATACTGACTAGGTGGTATAGGACGATTGGGGTACCAAAGTCCGAGTCGGTGCAGCGCTCACCTTCTTGATCGGAGGAAAGGTGAATATCATACTCCCCCGGAAATATTCAGCAACTAGCTTATTCTTTTTTCTAGATTCTTAATGTTGAAGTGCCTTTCTACTTCAAAAGTATTGTAGATTCGATGAATATCGATTTTGCGGCAGTTGGTGGCACAGCATGGACAGTTGCGGGATCAATGCTTATTGCTTGTATGCGGGGAACCCAACTTCTTTAAAGAAACGAGGAGAAGCTAACCTTCTTTCTATACAGATGGCGGAGCCCGAATAGGAGCGACACTCTTTCAAGAACTTCGCAACGCTGTGTTTGCAAGCGTTGCGCAGAAGACTATCCGAAGGGTTGCCCGGAACGTATTTGATCATTTACTTCGACTAGATCTAAATTTCCATTTGACCCGCCAAACCGGTGGCTTGACTCGTGCCATCGACAGAGGTACGAAGGGAATAAGTTTCCTGCTTACCTCGATGGTATTCCATATTTTCCCGACAGCGCTGGAAATATCCTTGGTTTGTGGTATCTTGGTAAGTGGACTCGTTTCCGGATCATACCTGAGATTTTCCCGTTCTAAGAAGTTTTTACAAGACCTACCAATATGGACCCAGATTCGCTGCCATTACCGCTGCGACTATGATGGCATACACAGCTTTCACGATCACGACGACTGCTTGGCGAACAAAGTTCCGGAAGCAAGCCAATGCTGCGGACAATAAGGGGGCAACCATAGCCGTTGACTCTCTAATCAACTACGAAGCTGTCAAGTATTTCAATAATGAGAAATTTGAGGTTGCGAGGTACGACAGAGCATTGAAGGGATATGAAGATGCTTCGATCAAAGTTACTACGTCACTGGCTTTCCTCAACTCGGGTCAGAACATTATCTTTTCCAGCGCGCTCGCGGGGATGATGTACTTTGCCGCAAACGGAGTTGCTGGTGGGCAGTTGACAGTTGGAGACCTCGTCATGGTCAACCAGCTTGTTTTCCAACTCTCAGTACCGTTGAATTTTTTGGGGTCTGTCTACCGGGAGCTGAGACAATCTTTGTTAGACATGGAAACGTTGTTCAATCTTCAAAAAGTGAACATCACCGTTAAGGAAAAGCCCAACGCCAAACCCCTGCAACTCACCCGTGGTGGCGAAATAAGATTCGAGAATGTCACTTTTGGTTACCATCCCGACCGGGCGGTTCTAAAAGGTGTCAGCTTTACAATCCCCGCTGGTAAAAAGTTCGCCGTCGTTGGCCCCAGCGGATGCGGTAAATCAACAATATTGCGCCTTTTGTTTAGGTTCTATGACGTCCAAAGCGGACGCATTCTAGTTGATGGGCAAGATATCCGTGATCTCTCCCTGGATAGTCTGAGGAAGGCTATTGGAGTAGTACCACAGGACACCCCTCTTTTCAATAACACCATCGAACACAACCTTCGTTACGGCAGAGTGGATGCTACTGCAGAGGAAGTTAAAAGTGCCGCGCAACGAGCACACATCCATGAGCTCATCGAACGTCTGCCCGCGAGATACGACACTCCGGTTGGAGAGCGCGGGATGATGATATCAGGAGGCGAGAAGCAGCGCCTAGCAGTTGCCAGATTGCTTCTTAATGACCCCCCTCTTCTGTTTTTCGATGAAGCCGTAAGTATAACATATCTCTACTCATAAAACTGCCAACTAACTAATCATTCTCCGCATGGAATAGACATCCGCTCTAGACACATACACAGAGCAAGCGCTCCTTCAGAACATCAACAGCATTCTAAAGGACAAGGCGCGGACCAGCGTCTTTGTTGCCCATCGTCTCCGCACGATCTACGACAGTGACCAGATCCTCGTGCTGAAGGATGGCAAGGTTGCTGAGAGCGGTACGCATACTGAACTGGTGTCTATGGACGGCGGTGTATATTCAGAGCTATGGAACGGTATGTTATATGTCATGATGCATGCCCTTATATCCTGTTCTTACTTTTCAACTAATGATTTTCTTTCTTCCTCAAACCACAGCCCAGGAAAGATCTCTTGCGCAAGACATTGATCTTGAGGTGGAAGAGATGGACGAGGCGGTCGAGGATCCTACGGACGAGGTGGCTGATGCCAAAGGCCCCAATTCATCACCGTCTTCTCCTGGTAAAGCATAGATGAGATATATAGGCAAGGGGACTAGGCGCATCGTTACAAATAAGGAATCAAGGATAAGGGGGGAGTATGGTCGTCTTTTCTGAATTTGTTCGCTCAATGTACCGCATGCGCTTTTTATTAGAGATGGTGCAAGAGTGTATATCAAAGCAGGCACGATAACTTGTAGATAAAATATGACTTGGGCATCTACTTCTTGTAAATGGGGTACTTATTCATCTCCCTTTTTTAAAAAGTGTTCCGAAGTCCAGAACTGACTCAACAACCAGAAGTCAAATTGATAGGATAGTTGCAACGGGAATATTATCCGCGCCGCGCGATAGTGGACCGGGGTGTGTTTAAGTGTAGTCGTGGATGTCCGCAGTAGTAGCATGAATCCGATGATGAATCCATGTATGAGGTCAGAGAGCAGCGTGTTTATTTAATTAGGGTTTGCGGTAGGATAGTATTAGTGGGTTTTTAGTTGCGGGCCCTGTTAGGCTGTTCACTGTGGCTTGAATTTACCCCTGAGTTAGGGCGGTTTGGGAATAGCACAGAACTCCCCTCTATTTGTCAAGGAAGATATGCGTTTTGACTGATTTCTTGTCAGGGTCTCTAGGCGGTTGTATTTTGTAGCCAATACGGATAGACTATACAGGTTAGGTATCCGGTTGATTGTCAAGTATCAGCAATGCTACGTACATTTTGAAGACCGACAGAAGTAGATGTTCATCGCGTGAGGACTGAGGTTCTGGAAAGACAAGAGAATGTTTTACCAGGGCGGCTAGTGGACACCGGCGCTGGATTAGCCAGGCGATCCTGTAATTCGTCTCTGCTATTTGCTGGAGAAGGGTGGGAAGTGGCTCAAGTTCGCTTGGGATTGATCGTTGATGGCAATGATGGGATTCTCTCCCACGGTTCCCTTCTTGACTTTGTTTGTCTTTCTTTCTTTCCTTGCATGACTACCGATATCCGACTCTTCTCCTCTTCTTTCCGCTCCCAACACTCGTTCCTTTGTCTCTTCCACTACTACACCACTATAGCAGTAGTAGTAATATTAGAGCCTGTCACTCCTTAATATATCATACAATTCATACGTTCTTTCATGCAATAATATCAATTGAACTCATCTCCATCTCCGCTTTGAGACAAAAGACTTAGCAGTTCCATTTCCAACCAGGCCTCCTCTGTTTGCCTTGATATCACCCTTCGCATAGCAGGTTTGTCTCATCTCTCCTACCTTTACAGTGAATTTGCTCTGCAATGTTATAAAGTGGTCATGTATCGTTCATTGCGTTGCCGTCGGACACTATTAATGGAGCTGCGAACTGACCCTATCCGCTGGAACAGGCCAAAGCTACCTATACAATCCCTTAAAATAGATCAATTGGAATCGTCGTTTGTCCACCAACCATTCGCTTTATTAAGATACTGTCTGTTTGCCTTGGGGTACCGTTAGAAGTGGTAAACATCCGCAAAGTCAGCCCGACCTGAAGGTTACCAGTTTACCAGGTTATTGGAACGAAATCATCCAAACATCGGCGCATTTACGGCAATCATTCCGAAAGCAAGAGGGCTTATATCTCCGCGTATTCAACCCGATTGCGTCTTATATCGCCTCGCGAAGCCGCTATTGCATTTATTTTTTCTCCTACTGAAGACCCCGATACTCGGAATATCGAACTGAAAGAAATCGACAGAAGTTGATTGATATTATATCTCTTCAACAGGTTGCGATAGCTTTACAACAAGCTTGCCCCAAGACCTATTAAGACTACCTGCGATTTTTTGTTAGGAGGCGAGCGCAGCAAGTTCTGCGCGAGAAACGTCACATATATCATCCCAAAAATGGGCCTCATTGACAAGCTACACGCAAGTACGTCTGCTACTTTCTGGTTCTCGCCCTTTATGTCACCGCTTACGAATCTTGGGTTTCCCCGTCTTCTTTCTGTGACATATCGCTTTTACCTAGCACCTAGACTAACATGTCCTGCACCTTTATAGAACTGGAACTCTACCGATTAGAGCAACGGTATGCCAGACGAAAGCATCGCAGCACCTTTACTACAGGCGCCCAATACGTCGACGGCGAATATGTCTACACAAACAACACCGGCAGTGGATACTCATCAACCACAACATCCAGCGCAACAGTAGCCAAACATTCCACGGGAACTTCGTGGAAGCCTCCGGGAAATTGGGGTGGGGAACGCCGATATCGATGATTGAACTCTTCTTATAGCGTTTATTGAGATCACAAAAAAGAGAAGGAGGGAGAGGCGGCCCGGCCTCATGCCCCACTTCGATTACTATATCTCTGGAGTTGGAGTTTATATCTTTTATCTTCTGAGCTTTTTGGAGAACAAAGGAACATTGAACATCGTTATAACTCGATGATACATACGGAGTATGTTGGTTTTGCTACTACCGTACTCACGCTGATGACAATTAAATACCCAAAGCGCAAAAAGTTGGATATTTCATTCGATCGAGGCCGCGAACAAAAAACGAGTTACTTTTTTGCGACATGTCTGCTACAAAAAACGGCAGCTTTTACGATACTCTTTGATTAGTTTTCTTTCTTTGCATATGGGGTTTATGCTCGAAGTACCGTCTGGGCTTTTCGTGCAAAGGGGTTACCAACTTCAGCATTCGGGTATAGGGATCTCATTTCCTCCGCCCCGCCCAGTTGAGCCCCTTTCCTTTTCGACATATTGGGGCTTCTACACCCCTTCCATACCCGAAATGATGTGCGCCCAAAGCCAACTTCGCGATCTTATCATCTCCCCAGCTCGTTTTGTTCCTTTTCATTCGCATCCGGCACTTGTTTAGCCATGTTTATAAACTATACGACCTTGTAACTGAGCCTTTTTTTTTTCTTGTTGGAATATTCCATGCTGTTCTTTTCTGTCTCCCCTTCTTTACTCGATTCTTTTTTGTTATTTTGTTCTTTTCATAGGAACGACGTGATATGTATATAACCCTTTTCTTCTTTTTTCTTCTTGTTGCTCTTAAATAGCTTCCCCTGGGGGGCGTTCCTCCACACACCCCCCCCCCCAACACCCACATTTTCTTTTTTTTCTCTTGTATGACCGATATATGAAGAAGTAACATTTACTCGTATGCATGCATGCTTTGGCCCGAGCTCCTCGCAACTTGCTTGTGCATGCAGTATGCAGTAAGATATGCATATGCACATGCACATGCGCATCTGGCAAACTTTGCAGAACTGCAAATGACGACATTGTATTGTGAGACGCATATCTTAGGCGATCTAGCATGCATCTATGTTTTCAAAAATATCCTGAATAGTCACACCGCCATCGCCCCCCCCACCGGGACGTTTCTAGCTCTCAGGTTTGCACCGATGAGGAGCTTGACTAACTCACATACCCCCCGAACACTCAATACTTCAATATTCAATGATGCAGTGTTGACATTAACATGTTATTCGACCTCGGCCCTTCTATGAGGTTGTCGTTATCCGGCTGCCGGAGAAATGAGTAGATGTAATTTAGATGTCACACATGCACATGCACATGGCGCATAGATAAACACTGCTTTATCTCTAGGGGGTGTCCCCGTAGACTACGGGGTCCTTGTTTGGTTGCATTTTGATGTTGGTGTAGCAAAGCTCTCCGGACTGGGAACGTGATGGATGGGTCGCTGATCGGGCCTTTTTCTCTCTCTCCCTCTCCCTCTCTCTCTCTCTTTTCAGGGGACTCAGGAAATGAAACTATGGTGTAGATAACCGAAATAGCGAGGGAATAGATGGGAAAGTAAGTAAAAAGGCATCGTTTGAATTCGATAGTAGCTCAAAGTTTTTGTGATACATCGCTTGCTTGCTTCAATTCGTAAAAAAAGCATCATGGTATCAAGATCAGGAGATAAGTAACGACTAGATAAGACAGTTGAGAAAGAGGAAAATCATAAAATGCAGGAACAACAGGGACGTAAAAAAAAAGTAACCCGTGAACATCTCATATGTGCTTGCCAAAAGAGATAACAATTTAAAACGAACAAACCCCATATTTCATGCCCATAATCCACGTCCTTCCCCTATAGACAAACAGCCATCAACCAAACCTCCAACATATTGAAGGTCTCACCGCTTCGACCTCCTCTGCCCAATTCCACTCAAGCGCCCCAGATTCCCCAATGTAGATTTCGACCTGGACGTCTTCTGCGGCACGCCACTACCACTATCATTTGCAGCAAAACCAGGCCGTGCTGCATGGGCGATCCCGAGTCCGCCCCCGTTGCCCCCGCCACCGGGGACAGCTAACCTATTACTGTCAATGGCCGTTTTCTCCTTGCTGCCGTTCTGATCAGCGGCTGTGGCAGCCGCTACAGCAGCCGCAATTGACGAATGGGGAGCGTTGATTCCGTCAGAGTCGAGTTGCCGCGATGACGATGAGCGTCCGTTTCGCCTGGATCTTTCTTGCACGATCTTAAACTTTTCGAGCAGGTCGTTCCAGCGGATGTCTTCGCGGGATTTTAGGCGGCCGCCTGGTCGTTCATAGGATGAGATTCCTGAGGCGTTTGTGGGGCTCCTGATGTGTGGATAATATGGGTGAGCAAGGGGCACAGGGAATTTTGGGGGGGGG
>PDNB01000350.1:0-14095 GCA_002573585.1 Helicocarpus griseus UAMH5409 | reverse complement strand
GACTAGGGGGTATAAATATGGGTGCTGCTCGCGTTCCTTTTTACTTTTCCTTCTTTCCTTTCTCACCTTCGTTCTCTTGTATACTTGACGCCATTAGGTAGCCCGAATATCATTTGATTCTCTCTCTCTCATGCTGGTCTTAACAGATACTATTGTTTGATATCTGAACATACTAATATTAAATCATTCAGTGAGGTGAAGCACAGGTCTGATTATCAGTTTCAATGAGCAGTTTTTAACTACTGTCATTCTTCACTGTAGAACAGCACTCTATGAATCTGTGATCTGAAATGTTTTGCATCAGATTGAATATCAGATTAAAGCTGTAACTGAGGCTGACTTGAAAAATAAAAGCATTCACTGGTTCACCAATTATCACATTAGTGATCTGTTATTGAATCCTGACTATTATCTCTACTATAAGGAACATGAACTTGTTGCAGGTGTTTCATTTTTCACCATTGAGATCAAGAGCACTGTGAGCTAGTGTGACAGTCTGCGGCGCGGAGCCTTTCTCTTGTGCATACTTCCTTCATTGGAGGATTTGTGTAGCTACACCGCAGCGCTGTCACGTACGTATTCCACGCTGCGATGGGAGCGTACTCGGTCTGCCTGATCGAGAATTGCGATATCGCCTTGCGCATTTTAGCGAAGATTGACAGACCAGCTGGAAGAAAATCCAGCCTCTCCAACAAACCTAGTGTTCTAGGATAGTCGTAGGACATCATTGTCGGATTTTCTCTCGTGGGTCGCTTTCGTTCTCCGTCAATGCCAGCAAGCAAGAGACAACTGGCGCGTGGAGGATATCGCCTCGTTTTGAAGGCTTTTCGACTTACCCGAGGCAGAACTTTAGCGCGGGGACGAGGATAGAATGAACAAGCCCCACGTTGAATTCTGCAACCACTCTCAGTTCAAAAATGCATACATATATCTATCGAATTTCGATTTCGCACAAGTGAAATGCCAAGTTGTTTCATACAGAAAAGAAGCAGGCAACACCTGTAGGTATATCTACAAAGGTACGAAGAAAAGAAAAGAAGCAGATCTTCAGGCTTTTGTCACTGATTGAACCTGAGAGAAAATTCCTTCTGTTCTGAGTACAAAGGGTACGAAAAAGGTAAAAAGAAAACGTGAAATCCGAGGGCAGGTTACTCTGCTCTTGTAGTAGTACAATCCCTAATAATGCAACCCCAGTGCACTTCCGAATGGCTAGCCACTTGAAGGTTACCGATACGGCTGTATCCTTTTCTACTATCCCATCTAACAACTACAGGGCGACAGACGGGCGGTGGTAGAGTGCAGGTCGTTCATTTTCTGGTACTAGCTTTAACCATTCGAAAATGGCGTTAACTCTGCGTACAGCTCCATCACGATGGAATGTAGTCATCTCGTTTTTATCGTCTTTATCATCGTCACCGACGTCTTCTTCCGCTTCGGCGGCCCCGCTCATCCCCGCGATTCTCTGCAAATGCCATTGCATCTCTAGCAGGTCCCAGCTCGGCAGCGGCAGGTTGGAAGAATCATTCGTAATTATGGAAAAAACATCGCCTGAGCAAATCGCCTTATACACCTGATCCCCCTCCGGGGCCGAAAATCCGCGTTTCCCATCGTAAGTATACAATCCTCGGGACGAGGCTGGCTCTGTGAGCAGATCAATTTCCTCTGTGCCATGGGATGGCTTCGGCTGCCAATGAAATTCGACTTTCAATTCTTTGTGGTCAGCAGAAATCTCCATAGGCCGCAGGGCAAAGCGACCAGCCCCCCAGAGCGAATGTAAATGTTTATTCAAGCTGATCATATTGAAGCAACCATCCTTCGGGGCCTTCAGGTTCTGTGGATCGCCGAAGATCTCCTTTTTCCAGCGTTGGACATGGTCGTCCTCCCAAAACCAGTCGAGGATACCCCAGAACCTAGCAACTGCTCTCGGTTCGCGTCCAGATGCTTTGATAAGGCATTGCGGATATATACGCGCATCATCTGGCTCCTCCCATCCAGTAAACACGCACTCGTAGTTATCTCGCTCTTTGCACTATTGGAAACCCATCAGTAAAGTCCAGTCAAGCTCTGCGAAAGTTTACAAACTTTATTGCTCGCTGTGGTTGAACGATTTGTACCGCTGCTCGTACTTTTACTGGAACTTAGATTCTGCAACCCTAATAATAAGCCAGCCCCAAGATAAATATTAACCAGGATGACGATGCGCACGACTCACATCGGGCTATCATGGAATCACAATCATCAATTGTCGGCTCCAGGAGACGTTGCGCCACTCTAGTGTTGAGGGCTTCTTCCGCGTCGAAAATCATCTCTTCCAGTTTGGCTATGTCTGCGAGCTGACAGAAGGCCCAGAACGGAGGTGGCACCACGTCTTTACCTAGCTTTTCCTTCAAAATCACCTTCAGTCGATGTAAAACTGCTGTTCGCCTCTCCGAACGTTCATTCCAGCACTCATTCCCAATGTCACACATGGGGATACTCGAAGGCGCTAACCGAGAGGCCATCGCACCAACGCAACAAAAGCGCGGGACACAGTCGGCAAGGTCAAACGACACCAGCTAGACGCAGATGTTCGGAGTGCTTATGAAGGTAATGAATTTAACACAAAGTATCTAGTGGGACTCTTGAAGCATTAGACAAAACGCATGCCTTTGTTATATAACAGCCAAGGCATGGATTCGTGAAAGACTGGTAGTTTCGTCATTCCATCGATCTCACGTGCCGCGTTGATCCAACCACACATTCACTTCGCCTCGGAACGGGAAAGCTACTTCCCGAACACGTCTTTTCCTCGAGCTGCCCAGATGCCTGGATCCCTTCTATCTGTAGTGTATTTACTATTCGCAAATCTGTCAGCAAACTCCGTTTTCTGTGCATGAATTACTCAGCTATTGTAGTGGTGTACTTGTACCCCAGTGATTATAGCCAGGATGGATGACGTTGGGGCCGACAGGAGCAACAGTGGTTGACTCTATACCCCAACGGGCGAGGGCTAGACCGCAACGGGACACGCTGGACCCAATGCGGCAGCGGCTGCTCAAACCAGCCGTCCAATTGCCGTCGCATCTTTTACCAGAGATAATTAGCTCCGGTAGCTTTTTCACATAGTGTTGTATATCACCCTCGGAGCTTTTGCCTTATCGACAAGTCATGGTGAGGATTTGCGGATATGTATTATGTAGGTGGCGGGGCGGGGAAAGGGTGGCTTGGGGAGGCTGTCGGCTTGTCGGGCTGTTCGGGTATGTTGGGGCAAAGGGGGTGGTGAACGTCATACGTATATCTTGGTAAGGAGATAATAATCAGAGGTTGAGGAGAAGGTAAATGATATTGCTCTGTCTAGATATGTGTCTATATTTGGTTCTGATATTCGATTTGACAGATTTGACAGTAAATCCTTTCTTTTCTGTGATAGGTAGCTAGTTACCTACTCTGTACTCTGTACTCAAGATCAATGCATTTGATATGCGGGCTCTTAGCGTTTCGTAAATCCAACAGGGGCATATCAATGATTACGACCGCGTTTCTTTTGCTCCGTGTCGGATGGGAGATGTCTTTCACACTTTGGTATTGAATGGTATAGACAAAGCTGAAAGAACAGATTTCTTCCTCAGGATTGCGGGCTTTTGCAAAGGGCCGTCGGAAAGGTGGAAACGCATTTTGGATTCCGCAGACGAACGCAGACCACTTTGAAATGATAAAGCCCAGGTGGCACCCAGTTCACTCTATATTTGCACGGCACTACGATATCAAACATATCAACGGGAAATACGACCTTACTATCGACAATCTATCCAACATCGCCTCCGCCATCTTAAAACCCACCCGGATTTCAGCCAGCCCAGTCGTGGCGGAATGAGTTGACAGAACAGGTCTGAGAGAACGTCAAATTCTGGAACTCATCAAGGTTGCCCTCGAGGACGATGAGGAATCAGTGCATTTTGATTGGTTCGCTATGCACGCGCGATGCCAGCAGTTCATCAACACTCTGCGCGACGGTTATGCCAACAAGCTGGAAAGAATAAAAGAGGGACTTTCTAATCACCCGGCACCGCGGCAGCGCGTCGGAGTCACGCGGAGACGTGGCCGAGGCCGAAGCCGTAAGCGAACTCTTTGACTTGATGATGCCGTGGAACTATCTGAGCTCCATCCATGTTCCGCCGCACCTGCTCGCCACGGACCCTGCGGCGACAGATGCGGCTCTTCGCAATGTATGCATGGAGGATGATGAGGAAAATATCAAACTGTTTAATTTGTTGTTAGGTATTTCCCTTTCTGATGCCTCGCGTACACTTCAGCGGATAGTGGAGAAGGAGGGAGATGTCGAGATTTAAAAAAAGAGGAAGCTCGTTCGCCGTACTGCTGAGGAGTACCGGCGGGTATCTTCAGATCCTGGGCGGTTTGAAATGGATGGGGACGATTGGGAACTTGCTACTGTCAAACAGAGGGAGAGAAGAGAGGCCGAGCGTCAAGTCACCGCTCTCGCGATTACGCAGAAGCCTAATATATCTTCTATAATATACAAAGAAAATAGAATGCGTTATTATCATTGATGCTGGCATTCATCTTACGTGTCGTCGTTTTTGACAAAAACCTTACTGTCAACACTCGTGTACCCCTCTCCAAACGAGGCTTTGTTCAGCAGAGGATATCGACCACTGCGTCGTTATCGTGCAAGAGTTCCCTCGCCCCAAACACCGTTAGAGGATTATGCGAGGTATGTTACTTGGTTTCTTGCACTCGGGGCACCTTGCTAACCGTGGCGCTGGCGACAAGTTTCGAGCGGACGCGTACATACCAAAGGAAAATGAAAACTAGATCTGCAAGCAGCTTTCTTCTTATCTAGACGTGCGAATAGTGTTTGTTACAGCAACAGACTCCGAGTTGCTCATCCCTTAACATCAATAAGATGGGAAGAGCGGTCAAGCAGGCTTATAATGCACAAGGACCCGAAGTTTACCCACAGAGAACTGGTTATACTGGGACTCTCTGACCTTAGATATTTTTGCTGTCTAAAGTTGCGTCCTCGTATCTTAATATAATATAGGCTTGGCTGCGTAGCGCGGCTATCTTCTAGGATGGCAGGCGATTTCTGTCTACCCCTTTATTTACTCATAAATTATGTCTTTGCTAGACGATGTAAAGCATAGGGTATAGCGCACTACCAACTACAAAGAAGATTGGCTGCAGCATACATTGATATCCCCTCCATGCATATCTCAGCCATGATGCTATCATGTACGCAGTCCATCGTGCATATCATGCATGCATTATTTCTCATAATATTTGAGCAAAGAGGCGGTTCGGGAAATGCATACCAGCAGCCACATCCAGTTCTAACAAAATGGCAACAATGAAAATTTGTGCGGCATACTACGTCATATAACATGCACATTTTTTTTCTTTTGTTCTCGGATTTTGTAGGCGATGACCTCTGTATAGCGGTGTCAAGTGTCATTGTGGGAGGTCATATCTGATAAAGCCCACAATGCGAAGAAGACATCTCACAGCCCTGTTGGATTCCTTCTGCCTTTTGCAGGGTAGCGGGGTAACTGGAAGAAGGGTTGATCAGGGTAATATTTCTTCATGCTATTAATATTTACTTTTAATATAACAGACGGGAGCTAAATTAGCAGTAACTCCCGTTCCGCGGGTGGAAGGCAAACTTAACGTAGAGTATCTTCGGTGGGGATGATTGCTCAGGACGATGCGAAGGTTCAGGAGCAGTGCTCGATCTGTATCAGCTGTCTTTCACATCCTTTATAACGACTTCCAAGGTAAAAACAGCGTATTCCCTGGTATACAGAAGGATAGATGGAAGATGCAAATGGATGATGCCCTTACCAACCACCATAACTGGCTAGACCAACGGCGGCTGCCCGGGCTAGTCCGCATCCAGCGACGCCAAGCCGCGGCCGGCATCTCGACCCAGCTGATCGCCCAAAGAGGGAAAGAAACCAGAATCTCCGCCCAGTCAATTCCAACCACCACCACTACAACCACCACTACAACGACAACTACAACTACAACTACCAACCACCGCCCTCTCTTCTGCTTCCTCACATTCCGTGCTTCTGTATTCGTCTGCTCTCTCTACTGTTGTATGGCGTCGACCCTGTGGCCGTACTGGGCATGACCACAACGCGCTCTCCTGGTCCCCCGCTGCTCGCCTCCCACCCCCGCCCGCTCTAGAACCATGCGTTGAATCCCACCGCCGTATCGCATTTTTCTCCCCCCCACCACCGCCCTCGTTTTTTAAACCACCCACACACGTCCCCCCGATGGACGACAGTTATATACTCGGAGAGGACTTGCCTCTCCCCCCAGAGCGCTTGTATGAGCGCCTGTCACAGATTCCTGGCTACGTCTGGGACCAGCATTCAAAACCCTTTCGTTCCTCCTACGACCACTGGCATATCACTGGCGTTAGGCTTGCCCCGGATGGAGATATCCCTGTCCTCACTCCTTCGACCTCCTCTCGCTCCAAAGAGTCGACTTCTGCGCACACCTCGCCCCGCACTGAAATCAGATCCTTCTCTAGACACAATTGGCGGAGTAGCCTGAGCGAATCAAGTAGCGACGTTTCCTCCTCCCGCAATGACTCAGAGCCCTCTTGGGTACCCGTCATTGCGCGTGTCTCGAAACATGTTATCAGACTTGAGCGGGAATTCCACACGTTAAAGTCTATTATTCAGATATCGGACCCTGACTGTAAACACACCGTCCGTCCTATCGACATCATCCGTCTACCTCCGCAACAGGGGGATCAAGGCCCGTTATTGGTTACACTATATGAGGCCCAGGGCCCGAATCAGTTGAGAGAGTATGTAGGCTTTGGCCCGACATTTTCTCAGGCAACCGGAGGTAATGGCTTTTCAGAACCGCCGCCGCCAGGGGTTGATGTCCCCATTGCAACATTTTTAGATTTCGCTATTGGTGCTTGCGAATGTTTAGAGTTACTGCACTACGGTCTCAAGTGCATACATGGCGAAATCAGACCAGATGCCTTCCATTTTAACGCCGAGACAGCCGCCGTGAAGCTCTTGAACACGGGAAATGGCGCCAGATCCTTTGACAATGCTTTGAGCGAGGGCTGGTCCATTTTATCGCGCGAGTTGGGTGTGAAGAATAAGTTGCAGTTCATTGCGCCAGAGCAGACTGGAAGGTTACCAACAGAGCCCGATAGCCGAACTGATATCTACGCTCTTGGCGTGGTTTTCTGGTCCATGCTTACTGGGCAAGCTGCATTTGATGCGAGCGATCCTGTAGAGGTTGTACAGAATGTTCTGGGTAAGACATTACCTCCGGTTCATTGCAAAAGGATGGACATACCAAATGCAGCCTCCGCTGTCATCCAAAAGATGACACAAAAACAGATTGATGACAGATATCATACGGTCTCGTCCGTGAAGTGGGATCTTCAACAAATTTTGAAGCTTCTTGGTGATGGTGATAGTGAAGGCCTCAAGAATTTCGTCATAGCCCAGCGTGATGTCTCATCATTTTTCGCATTACCCTCGTCCATGTTTGGCCGGAAAGAAGAGCACGAAAAGATCCTTCAAGTCATAAACAGAGTTCAAAAACGCCAACAAACTGCAGTAGCCCAGGCATCAGCCAAGGCCAATATTCACTCTCTTTATGCCATCAGCTCAGGCTCATCTATCTCAGATGGTCGTGTAGATGGTATTGAAGTTGGTGACGCTTCCAGCGACTCTGGATCATACGGTATCGCTGCTGTCAGGACCAATTCCGCAAGTGGGCCTCATGTCGTTGCACCTGTATCAACTCAAGATTCAACCCATAGCGCGGATTCTGCCTCGAGTCAGAAAACCCTGCTCGTTTCCGGCCGAGTCAAAAGCCCTACTGACTCAAGGACTTCCTGGGAGGCCAACGATCGTGAAAGCTACCTATCTTCCAGTATAAGCAGCCACAGCCAATTCGACTCTTTGGCATCTTTGGGACGGCGTAAGGTGCAGGCAAAGTACCGTCAAAGCGGCCGCTGTGAAGTGATAAGCATCTCAGGTGTCCCTGGTCTTGGGAAATCAGATCTGGTAAATCGGCTACAACCAGAAATCCGCAAGAATGGCTATATCGCTGTCTCCCGCTTGGACCGCTCGCGAAGGGTTCCCTTTGAGCCATTCTTTAAAATTCTTGCCAGCCTTCTTCGCCAGATATTCTCTGAGCGCGACGTTACATCTGAATATCACAGCTCGATACGTGCAACACTGCAGCCGATATGGTTAGCTCTCCACAAAGTTCTTGGACTGCCAGAAAAATTGATATATCCTTTGGGCTCGAATAATGAGCCCGTGAACTTTTTGAAACCGGCCGCGCCTTTACAGGTACTTAAAGAGGGCACCGAGGAATCTTTCCACTCAAAAGGGGCTGAGTTTATTAGTCTAAGTGCCGGTCAGACATTGAAAGATTTCTGCCACGGTCCGTCTTCTAGCGCGATGCTCAGGTTCACCGATACACTTATTGAAACCTTGAGAATCATGTCGCTGAATAAATTAATATGCGTGTGTCTGGATGACATCCAGTACGCTGATGCGGAAAGTGTTCACTTACTGCTTGAGATCATAAGAACCAAGATTCGGTGTGTCCTTATAATTACGAGTCGACCAGAAGAAATAGATACGCCAGAGTTAAAAGCGCTTTTCCAGACTGAGATGGCCAACGTCACTAGGATAGAACTAGGCCCGTTGAGCGAGGATGAGGTCTTGGAATACGTGGCTGCGACAATGCATCAACCCGCTAGCAAAGAACTGCTCCCCCTTGCCGCTGTTGTTCAGGAAAAGAGTCAAGGGATACCATTCTATGTGCGCATGATTCTTGAGACATGCTATCACAAAAATTGCATCTGGTATTCCTGGAGAGACTCTGCCTGGCAATACGACTTGGATCGGATATTCACAGAATTCGTCGCACCTAGTTACGGCCAAGGTATTGGTATAGATTTCATAGCCAAACGCTTCCAAGAGCTTCCCTCAGAATCTCGTTCAATCCTTTTGTGGGCTGCGTTGTTGGGAAGTCCGTTCTCCTTCACTTTGGTCCAGAGACTGCTCTCAGGAGAGTTTCTATACGCTCTAGGTGGGGAGGATGAAGGGGATATTACTTGTCCTCGCCGGACCCCTCTGACGCAGACTAAACGAGGGATCGTTTCAGGGCTTCAGCACTTGCTACAATTGTATATTATACTTCCGGGAGAGACCGATGATGAATTTAGGTAAGCTCTTCTTTGCTTTCCTCCCCTTCCTATGCATATATAGTAGTCATTTGTTTTTGCTGGAGGGAACTGACCTAATCACGCAATAATGTAGATTCGCTCATGATCGCTATGCTCAAGCGGTCGCAACAATGAGGGAGTGCCATAACCAAGAGAAAATGCATTTTATTGCTGCGCAGACGATAATGAAATACGGGCCAACTGACAGCTCTACCCTGTATTCGCTGGCTCAGCATATTCGTTTCGCAGCAAGACTGATCAAGCAACAAGTTCCCGTCCGCATAAAATATAGAGATGCATTGTACGAGGCAGCTCTCACCGCTTCCCGTTCGGGAGCCAAGGCCACCGCGCTGAGCTATTACCATGCTTGCCTCTTCCTGTTACAAGATAATGCATGGGATAACGATGCAGCTGATGTCTACTACGACGAAACACGAGAACTCCATATCCAAACGGCAGAGATGCTTCTAGCGAATGGGAAAACTACAGAAGCAATGGATATTCTCTCCGTCGTCTTCCAGCGTGCACATACCGCTGCATGCAAAGCCAGGGCTTGGACTCTGAAAAGCAGAGTACACGCCCAGAGTGGCGACAATGCCAGCGCCTTGGAAGCATTGTTCACAAGCATGGAAGAGCTAGGCGTGAAGATCAATAGGTCAAGCTCCTGGGAGGAGTGCGATGCGGCGTACGCAAAGCTTAGCGCGTATCTCAAGACTGCCGACCTCGACGTTGTCTTCGCTCGACCCCTCAGTCAAGACCGCTCATTAATTGCGCTGGGAGCATTGATGGCGGAAGCCATGGCAGTGTGTGTATGGGGGGAACCGCTAACCTTCCTCCAGCTGGGCATTGAGATGATGAATATCTATCTATTTCAAGGAGCTTTCGCGCAAATCGCCTATCTTTGCACCTACCTATCCATGATTTCCATGAGCCGGTACAAGGACTTAGAGCTCGGCGCCAGGCTGAGTGATGCTTCAGTCTATTTTCTAGAGACTTACGACGAACCTTGGATCCCAGCCAGAGCTGTTACTGCTCACAATTATTTCGTCAATCACATGAGAGTGCCCATGACAACAACATTACCACTTCTCGAGAGTGCCATGGAAGCCGCGTTCCTGCTGGGCGAACGGTACTTGATTCTCATGAACATTTCTACCATGGTGTTTACGCGCTTCTCTTTGGGTCATGATTTGGCTGAGTTGGAAGCGATGTGCAATTATGCCCCGGAAGAAGTTAGTGACTGGGCAAACGATCCACGCGGGGGAGTTTATATCATTGCTGTCCGGTAAGATCAGTATTTCTATCTTTTGAATCGCAGTGCTGATATAGTTTTTTAGACAAGCTGCTCGTGCTCTGCAAGGGAAGACTTTCTTTGGCTCCCCAGAGTATGTATTATCCGATGAACATCACGACAGCGAGAAGTATCTTGCTACTCATGGGTTGAACTCGCATACCGTAAACATGTATCGTGCAATGAGCCTGCTGCCACTCTATTTGTATGGTTATCATGAGAAGTTGGTGGAGATTGCCACTGAAATGACCAAAACGCTGCCTGGTCTCTGGACGCTTCGGGCTGCCACTCATACATATTTTTACCTGTCGCTAGCGCTGCTTAGCCTGCATCTTGATGACCCATCTCGACCTGGACTTGAGGATACTATCAAACAGGTAATGGAGTACAAGAAGGAAATTGATTTCAAGACGAGTGCTTGCGATGCCAATTATGGGATGTGGTCGTTGATACTGGAGGCTCTACTCTGCGAAGCAAACGGGAATCTTCAGGACGCTCTTCCCGCTTTTGAGGCAGCCCTCGATCATACGCAGCTCCATAATTGGCCTCTGGAAGAGGCTCTCGCTCTCGAGCTCCAGGTTGATTTCCTTGTTCGACGCGGCGTCAAACGGGCCGCACAGTATCTACTGCAGCAAGCCATCGCTGCATGGAACCGCATCAGTGCGACGGGCAAGGCCAAACAGCTTTCAGAGAAGCATGAGTGGCTGTTGAGAGTTGGATCTCCTGCATCTAGGTCCAACGATGTTGGTTGTCAAACCGTTGATTCGTTACTCAATGTTCGCAGTCCGGAGCCACCGTCGAATACCATTCATCCGCATCTTGAAGATGAGCGCAATCGGGAATGGCTAGAGGAGAATGAGGAGCACGCGGATCAGCGGTCTTTGGATATTTCTGGGCTTGGTTTGGGTAAGATTGCAACTCCATGCGATGGACCGTTTTTCTGACTGCGTATTCTTCTAGATATCATCGACTTGTCGAGCATACTCGAATTTAGTCAGGTCATGTCCTCCGAATTAGAGATAGACAAACTACTCACCAAAATGGTCGGCATAATACTCGAATCATGCAGCGGGTCCGAACTGGCACTGGTAATCACGGATTTTGAGCCTTTTGGTTGGCTAGTTGCGGCCTCTGGCGATCATGAGAATGGAGAAATGGCCTTCGCCGATGGCCTCGCCTTTTCTGAGGTCGAGGATAAAATGGCACAGCAGATTACGCATTATACCCTGCGTACGAGAGAGCCGGTTCTGGTTCATAACGTCCTGGAGGATGAACGTTTTTCTAACGTAAGCGAGGCCTATGCCGCTAAAAATCCCCATGGAAGATCTGTCATCGCGCTCCCGATAATTCAGGCCAACAATCTGCTTGGGGTCATTCATATCGAGGGTAAACCCAATTCGTTCACCCAGCGTAATTTGGTTGTGTTACGTCTTGTGTGTAATCAGGTTGGGATATCACTAGCAAATGCCTTTCTTTACCATAACCTCAGTAAAGCCAGGTAAGTCCCGGTCATTGTAATTCATAACGATACTCCTTGCAGCTTACTGACTAGTATGATAGTGCCGCGAATGCCGCTATGGTTGAGTCGCAGAAACGTGCCTTGTCGCATGCCAGGGAAGCGGAACGAAGGTCTAGAGTTGCAGAAGCGGAAGCGATGCATAACGTTAGGCTTAAGGAAGATGCTGCCAAGGCCAAGTCGATATTCTTGGCTAATGTGTCCCACGATTTGCGCACACCAATGAATGGGGTTATTGGACTGTCGGAATTGCTTAAACAGACCAAACTGGACCAGGAGCAGGACGGCTACGTCGAGTCGATCCGTGTTTGCGCTGATACCTTGTTGACTCTTATCAATGACATTCTGGACTTCTCCAAACTTGAAGCCGGCAAGATGAAGGTCTCGATTGTTCCGCTGAATATGCGGGAGACCATATCGGAGGTTGTTCGTGCTCTTCGCTATACGCATCGTGATCGCGGTCTTGAAACTGTCGAGGATTTGGACGGTGTTGATCCCAATTTATTGGTTATGGGAGACCCCGTTCGTCTTCATCAAATCTTCATGAACCTGCTAAGCAACAGCTACAAGTTTACGCCAAAAGGCTCCATTACTGTCAAGGCCAAGGCGGTTGAAGAGGATGATGACCGCATCCGCATGACGTGTAAGGTTGCCGACACTGGCATCGGAATTTCCGAAGAACAGTTGGTACGACTTTTTAGGCCCTTCTCTCAGGCTGACAGTTCCACTGCACGGTCTTACGGTGGCAGTGGACTTGGTTTGAGCATTTGCAAAGCAATAATAGAAGACGTGCTGGGTGGCAAGATCTGGCTGAAGTCTAGGGAAGGGGTGGGTACGACTGTGACTTTTACATTGGCATTCAGCAAAGCACCAAAGGACGCCGTTGTAAAAACAGCCTGGTCTCAAAACGATACAGCGGAAAAGAAGCAGGGGCCTATGAGGCAGACAGTACGGGATCTCAAATCTATTCCCCGCAATAAGATCCGCGTATGCATCGCCGAGGATAACCCCATCAACCAAAAGATTGCAGTCACCTTCGTCCGGAACCTTGGGCTCCAGTGTGAGGCATTCAGCGATGGCCAACAAGCTGCTGACGCCCTCCGTCGTGCGTCCGCAGAAGGCAATCCCTACCATCTCGTTCTTATGGACGTGCAAATGCCCGTCTTGGACGGCTACAACGCTACGCGCAAGATCCGTCAAGACCCAGATCCAAATGTCAATGATGTTCTTGTCATCGCGATGACAGCCAGTGCGATCGAAGGCGATCGCGAGAAATGCATCGATGCCGGCATGAACAATTACCTTGCTAAACCCGTGCGCTCCGACGTATTAAAGGCAATGCTGAACCGTTACCTGGCGCCCTCGATGGACACTGATGCTTCTACGAAACGGAGTGCGCGGTGGCGGCGAAGGCCACCTGCCACTCCGATTGTGCCGGATCAGTCGCCTGTTAGGGAGGGCAACGGCGTTACCAATCATACTGAATCGAAACCTAGCAGTACTACGTCGATCCAGGGGAAGCCGGGGGATCTGTACGCTTTCATGCCGAACGGGAACTCCAACGAGCCTGAGAGTCCCCCAGTGGGCGTTATCAGTCCAGGTGCGGCAGACATTGTTATCGACCTGAAGAAACCTTCTGAGGGGGTATCTAATGAGCGTGCAGTGTCGGCGGAGGATGAGCCGGTATAAGCAGTGCATGCATTGCTTGACTTTCTAAAATTCTTTTCGTGGAAAATATAGGGAAAGCGCTGGAGTTTGGTCCTTTTCTTTTTTGCTTCGGGTATATACTTTCTATTTTTTACCTTTTTGATTGGGAATAAATGCGCTGGATGGATTCTTTTTCTTGCGGCTGTGCTGTACACCAATTTTCGTGTTCTTTCTATGACTAACTTTGCTTTTTCCCATTTTCTCTCCCTGCTACACATTTTGTGCCATCATGGATGTTCTCTCTCTCATTTTCTTAGCCTTGTCATTCCTTTATTTATATTCCATTCCTTGTTCATGATTTTGGATTCACCTTTTTCTTTCCTTACTATCAATCTTTTTTTTTTTTTTTTTTTTTTTTTTT
>PDNB01000035.1:0-187358 GCA_002573585.1 Helicocarpus griseus UAMH5409 | reverse complement strand
AAAAAAAAAAAAAAAAAAAAAAAGGTGGGGGGGGAGGGAGCGGATATATACACATGAATATCTAGGTACATGTAGATAGGTGATGGGCTCACAATGTCCCTAGATGGGACCAGATGCTGCCTCCAATTATAATTGGGCGAAGTATACCACTGTGTACATGTTCAGGTACAGCACATATCATCCGCTTCATGGAGAGTAAGTAGTAACGGTTTCAGTTCATCATCATTGTTCTGATATTTTACAGTAGTAATAGCCGCCCTCCCTTCATTCTCCTCTCCTTCTATATAAAAACCCAAAGGAATAAACAGGCAATGAAGCATAAAACAGAAGTGAAACTTAGAGAAACCCCATATCGTGTTTTGTTGTGTCCACAGGCAATGCTCACGAAACAAAAAGAAATTGAAATTTTCCCACGTGAAGAATGTTTTAGGGGCAGGTTAGGGGGTCCCAAACCGACCGACCGACCCATTTTACGGACGGTATCAGCAGAGAGAAAAAGACTGGACATTAGAATAGAGGAATTCGAGGCCAGAGCATAAACACACCAGTGAAGAAATACAGATAGAAAGAGTAACGGGAAGAAAAGCATGTCTATACAATCAGATTGGATTATGGTTTCCAGCGTGCCAGACGAAAGATCGGGAGCATCTCATTGAATATCAACGCCGATGGCAATTTGAAGTACCAAAAGAGATGCGTGGAGTTGTCCCTGCTTTCCCGATAATGGAATAGCGGTGTGGATGAAGAGTGAAGAGCTAATAAAACATGGGTGGAAAGGGAGGTTAAGAGGTTATGGGGGTGGACAGTTCAAAAAAGACGGACGGGATATCGTCGGCAGTGGTATAGTTCGGAATCGTATTCAGCTTAGAATGGCGGGCTGGGGACGTTAGGCATCTCGCCGGATTCTTGCTGTTCCATAAGCTCTTCCGAGGCCATTTCAAAGGACACAGCAAGACCAATCTTGGCTTGTTGCTAAATTTGGGAAAGCGGTTAGTTGGGGCAGATAATGTGAACTTGACAACGCTTGACATACCTTGACCTGATCGATCTCTCCGGCAAAAGTTAGGGAGATGGGCATGGCAACGCGCTTCTCCAACAAACAGCTCAGCTTGCCAGCGCTGTCGATCTGAGCGCGGAAGGTCGACGCTCTGAACTCGTACTTGGTTCCGACGCTTGTGACTCCCTCTTTACGGATGTCACCCATCATGGACGGGTTAGGAGAGAACTGCAGGTTCATATCGACACCAGCTTCCACCCGATCAGACAGTTTCTTCCAGTACGAAGCATTGATGGTGCCTTGAGCTTGGAGCTGGGCACTTGCAATCCAATCATGTCCCTTGTACCTAGCACAGTATGATACGGCGGTCTCTGGGGGCACGCTAAGACCCTGTCGCTGCCACATGGCTTCGATACCCAGAGCAAGGCTTGGAGTAATAGATTGGAGGTAGCTTCCCATGAATATGCCGGTAATCCCACCTTCTAGGATTGATGGGTTGAATGCCTTGATTGAAGCAGAGAAATCCGAGCCGGTGTAGTCATTATCAATCTGAATCAAGCCTTGGGCGCTTCCCGGCATTATCTGAGTGTTGGTCTTTGTGACCCAGGCGGAGTTCCACCTATAGTTGGCTACAGCAGCAAGAGCCCCATCGCTACCAATGTTTCCTTGTAACAGAATCTTCTCCTAGTTAGTATTCGAATATATCTTTACAAGTATGTAGGAGCAGGAACTGAGGGAACGACGATGATATACATACCCTGGGAGATCCGTACATGGAAGAGAAGGCATAGGGAGGAAGAGTCCCTTGCTGCGAACCCATTGTAAAGGCGTGAGAGACGCGGAAGAGAGGAGACATCGCAAAGACTTTGGTCAGGTCGGCGCGGAGGCCGGTGAACATGAAGTTGGACAGCAGGACATCCTTCTGGACTTCTCTGGCAACATTCTCAACGGTGCCGGGATTGGATAGGCCCAGGGCTTCTCGTCGCGCAGAGAACGAGCTATATGTGTCTTTGAGAGCAGCTACCACGGCATTGTCTGAGAGAAAGGAGAGGGCGTCGGCCATTTTGGGCGGAAGAATGAAGGCGGATATGGAGACGACAGGAGGAAAGGGAAGCTTGAGAAGAAGGAATCCGAGGCTGGAATTGGGAGGATAAGCCGCCTCTAGAGTAGCACTTGGGCTAATGAGACTGGACCGAGCTGTTTGGGGGAAGGTGGACACAACGGCGAGGAAGACAGGCCGGGGGGATGGCGTGGAATGGGATGGGATACGGTGATATGAGATATGAGATGTATCTCGGATGGTTGAAGGTTGAACATTTTGCGGGCGCACGGCCCAGAATGCCAAGCAGTGTCACGGGGACAGAGCACTAGACCGCTTCTGGTTAGCTGAGTTGGGCTGCTTGGCGTTTCTTGGCATGACGGCCTCCAATCTGATTATCTGATCAACCATCATCATATATCAAAAGCGAAAGTTAGAACCAACCTCAGTCAACTCCGCAGCAGACAGAGAGACTTTTCGATTGACAATAAATTCCCTCCAGCTTAGCTTGTCTGCCGTGAAGATGTCGGTGTTGTTGGGTTTCTTCCCCGCCCGCGACTAAGAAAGCAATCCCGTGGCATTACTTGTACTCCGGAGTATCTACCTATCTATATATTTTGTGATACCCCCGTTTCCTTCTTCACCGGGGCAAGGCTGCTGCTGGTTTATAAAAGTATCGAACAAATAATCCACTTCCAATTTCTATATCTAGATTTTGTGCAATTTGCGTCTGATTACCAACGGCCTCGCTCATTTTTTCGCTGGATCATCCTTGCCCATCGAACCGCCGTGACAGAGACAGTGCCTGCTGAAGCATGGATACCCTTCTGTAAGGACCTCATATTTGCTATTAGACGGATATCTGGTTTGAAGTACTTACTAACCTTCAGCTAGAACCGCAGATGTCGTCGCAAGCTCCCCGCGCTTTCGGAGAAAGTCCAGCACCTATGTAGACGCCATCCATGACCTGCCTGAGAAGGTCGAGCTTGCCCCCGCACAGCTCTACAGCACCGAGTCGGGGCGTCTCTTCCACTCCGGACGCATAGTGATTATAACCGTTGGCTTGCCAGCTAGGGGTAAAACGTTCGTCTCTATCTTGTGTTATTTAACTTGGAGGACCACCATGCTTACTAGCTCCCTTTATATAAAAACAGGCACATATCTGTTGCTCTTGCGCGCTATCTTCGATGGTACGTATTTCCCACGTCTTGACTTGAGCTTCTATGGGTTAACGTAGTGGATAAATAGGCTGGGCGTGAAGACCCGGATATTCCATCTTGGTGACTATCGTCGTGCCACTGTCGGTCCCGGTCAGGATGTTCCGGATGATTACTTCTTTGTAAACGGTGAGTGGGCTATATTTGTCGGGCTAATATTAATTGACTTTGATTCCATTCTCCTTTCTTGGTCACTGCCTCCCCCTATTTGAAATTTCAATACAAATCAATTAACCAACTCTCCACAGCATCTGCTTCGTCCGTCCTTCTAAGACAGAAAATTGTGAAAAAATGTAGAGAGGACATCTACCATTTCCTGAACCATGAGAATGGTCAGATCGCCATATACGATGCCGTAAACCCTATTGCCGCTGGCCGTCGGTCTTTAGCCAAAGAGTTTGCCAAACATGACATAGATGTAGGTCTCCCGCAATTTCTTTCACCTTGATGAACAAATCAAATACTGACGTTCAAGCCAGACGCTGTTTATTGAATCATTATGTGATGACGAGAGGATAATCGAAGAGAATGTGCTAAGCGTGAAGATTTCGTCTCCTGACGTATGCCATCCCTTTCCTTACATATTTAGCAACCAATTGCTAATTAAATTAGTACGTTGGATGGGATTCAAAGGATGCTGTGAAGGACTACCTGGCGAGAATTTCGGCAAGAATACCGCAATTTGAGACTATGAATGAACCGGAGCTTAACTACATCAAGGTTGGTAATGACTTTACCCGCATACTAGAAACCGGCTCTGACATGAACCAGATGATCAACGCCGGAGAGAGAATAATGATAAACAACTGCTCATTTGGCTACCTGCACCATCGAATTGTGTTCTATCTTCTCAATCTACATATCAAATCGAGGCACACTTATTTCGTAAGGGTGGGTTATCCTTTCAGCTTTTTATTATAGGTGCTGACGGATCCTAGGCGGGGACGTCCACGGACCCTGATTCTTATAGAACCGACGCATCCCTTTCAGCAGAAGGAGTGGACTATGCGCAGAAGATGACTGAACGACTGCTGCAGCACCGAGAATCAGAGAGGCAAGCGTTGATTGACCAAGGAGATGTCGACACCGAGTTGAAACCTCTTACCGTGTGGACCTCAACCAGGCGTCGGACGATAGAGACTGCACAATTTCTACTCGAGAAGGGCTATAAAGTGCGCCATAGGTCTCAAATGAGCCAGTTGAACCCTGGTGTTTGTGAGAAGATGTCAGAGAAGAGGATTCGACAGGAATACCCTGATGAAGTGGCAAAGCATGAGCTAGACCCCTACCATCATCGGTATCCTCGAGCCGAAGTGAGTAATCTAAAGAAATAGCATCGTCTACATCTCATTGGCTAACTTTTGCAGTCTTATCATGATCTTGCTGTTAGGCTTGAACCTATAATCCTGGAGCTAGAGCGTGAACGGAACGACCTGCTGATTATAGCGCACGAAAGTGTACTGAGGGTGCTATATGGTTATTTGATGGCATGTAACGCTGCGGATATTCCATTTCTCTCCTTTCCTCGCGATGAAATCATTGAGGTATTCACTCCTACCTATCCATCACTTTTCGTTTCCTATCCATGCTAAACATAACCCGAAAATCTAGATCATCCCAGCAAGCTATAACAACGAAGCGAAAAGAATACATATCCCCGATTTACCACCTGAGATCATCCCAGCTTCCCCAGAAGATATCAAAATTCCAGTCCCGCCAAGCGGAGTTGTGTCACCAATGCCGGGCGGGTTGGATGGTGGCGAGCTTCCTCGGGGAGGCACACCGCAAAGCGGCCTGAGAACCCCGCGGGACCCGGAGAAGATTTCGCAACACCACGCCGAGGATGTCGTTTAGCGTTTAGCTTCTGCTAGGCTGTTGTAGCCAAGATTATGACAAGCGTTGTTTGTCTGCGATGATGAACGTCATGGAGTAATGAGCCTTTCCCGAGTTCTTCTTCTTCTTGCGTCCTATGTCCAGCATAATTCATTTCCAGCATGTTACGAGCGTCCTTTTCCTGCGTGTTCCCCTTGGTTCTATAGAAATTATATAAAGAAGCATCTTTCCGTCCTCCAATTTCTTTTATTAACCGAAATCTATCCCCCATGCAACGTAGACATGAATAGAATATTATCTCCCTGCTGTATCTGGTACTTCTCCTCCCCTTCAAGCTCCCAGTCGGCGTCGTTTATGAGCACGAGGATCCCGGGCCGTCTATATAGTCAGTCGGTCAGTGCGCCTTCCAGCATACATTGGCTCAAAAAGAAGGAATGACATACACAGCCCCGTCAACAACAAACAACTCCTGCCGCGTGTCCTTCATGACATTCTCACACAGGTGGTGGACGAGGGTGGCTATTGTGAATGGCTCGTTTTCGGGGTTGGCAGGGAGGGACAGGGTGTGTTTGCGCTGGTTGGAGAAGAGGGCTTCAAGACCGCCCCTGTTGGTACGAATAAAGGGATTAGTTTGAGAATTGGTTAGAAGAGGGGTTAAGGTAGGGGGTGTAATTAATGTACGTGAATTCAACGGTGATGGTGAGGGGCGGGGTGTTGGAGCCCATGGTTGTTTGTGGCGTGGATGCTGGAGGCTGAATAATGGGTAGAGGTGAGTCAGGTAGATAGAAATAGAAGATTGCAAATATATAGGTAGAATGATATCGATGGTTATAGACTGAAGTGGTTAGAGGGGAAGGAATCGATCAATCAATCGTCCGATGTCACTCTGGGTGTTTTCTTATCGATACAAGGAAATTTCCGAGCCAAACTTTCCCCCAACCACCAATCGAATTCAACTTAACGACGGGGGCAAGTTGATTAACCAGACATCTCTCTAGCTACTCAACCTGTATGGAATATATATAACAATCTCATCGCTGCCAGGCTTAATCCCCGCCATGGCGCCTCTCACCGCCGCCACCTGCACCGAATACATCTCTGCCGGCGGAAACAGACACCCCGCCGCCGCCGACTGGGACCATTACTCTGGCATCCTCGCATTCGGCGCTGATAACAATGTTGCGCTCTGGGATCCTGCCGTATGTTTAGATTATTCTCCACCTGAATTTGGTTTGCGAATAAAATAATGGAGTGCTGGTGCTGACATGTTTTTATCGATTCTAGGACCGCAACCACACCGGAGTGTATGCCCTATTAACCGGCCACGCGGACAAAGTCAACGCGGTCAAGTTCTACACCTTGCCATCCCCGATCTCCAGCTCTGATTCCTGCCGCTTTCTCCTCACTGGCTCCGCTGACCGGACGATACGTGTATGGCAACAGCAACCAGCTTCTACTACTACAACTTTTGCAGCTACGAGACCGTCATTCGCGCATGTTGCAACATTACACGGTCATGAAAACTCTATAAATTGCTTTGCCGTTGCTCAGGGTTCAGACATTTTTGTTTCTGGTGCGGCGGATGGGACGGTGAGGGCGTGGAAACTCGCTATAGAAACGAAGGTTGAGCACGACGCTACTACACGAGTAACGGGACATTTGCTGCAGACGGTTACGTTGAAGCCGCGCTATTTCCCTCTGACTGTTGCGCTGAAGACGCTTGCTGCAAAGGAGAAGGATGTGACGTCGCCGCCTATGGTACTCGCTGTAGGCGGGACAAGGACTACGATTCAGATTTACGTGATGCAGGAAGGGGCTGCGCCGCAGCAGCAGCAGCAGCAGCAATTTGAACTTAAAGCTACGCTGACAGGTCATGAGGCATGGGTGAGGTCTCTTGCTTTTACAAATTTTGAGAAATCGCAGTCTCAGGACTTCTTTTTGGCGTCTGCCAGTCAGGATAAATACATTCGCCTTTGGCGCGTGCATGCGGGAGATGACGCCGCGCCTGTGCGCAGGAACATTGAGGAGGACGCATTGTTAGGGGGTAATCTCGAGCAGACGCTTTCTAACAAGGCGTATGAGTTTGAGGCTGGCGGGTGCAAGTACTCTGTCACGTTTGAAGCTCTGCTCTTCGGCCATGAGGATTGGATCTATACCGTCGCGTGGAATTCAGACCCGTCACATCCCAAATTGCTGTCTGCCTCTGCGGACAATTCGCTGGTTATCTGGGAGCCTGATCCGGTTTCTGGGGTTTGGTATTCTGCCGCGCGCATGGGTGAGATTAGTGCGCAAAAAGGCTCCACGACGGCGACGGGCAGCATTGGTGGTTTCTGGATCGGCTTGTGGTCGCCCCGTGGCGATACGGTGGTTAGCCTGGGACGCACGGGGAGCTGGCGGCTGTGGAGGTATGAGCATGAATCGGATTTGTGGGCGCAGGATGTCGCTGTCACGGGCCATGTGAGAGCGGTCAATGGAATCGAGTGGGAGCCGACCAGTGGCGGGTATCTGCTGTCAACCAGCGCGGACCAGACTACGAGATTGCATGCAAGGTGGAGGCACGTAGTAGAGGGCCAGGAGGGAAGATACTCATGGCATGAATTCTCGCGGCCGCAGATTCATGGCTACGATCTAAACTGCATAGCCTCCTTGGGCCCCTGGCGCTTCGTCTCGGGTGCGGATGAAAAGCTGCTTCGCGTCTTCAACGAGACAAAGACAATTGCCAATCTGCTCGAAAATCTCACGGGCTTCACCGGCGGCCCCAAGCCAGCTGACATGCCCGAAGCCGCCAACATCCCTGTCCTCGGGCTGTCCAACAAAGCTGCGGACGATGACGACGTAGACGCGGAAAATGTTGAACAGGAAGAACGAACAGCGGCACCCCCATCCTCCGCCCTCGATTTACCTCAACCGCCACTCGAAGATCACCTATCGAAATACACTCTCTGGCCCGAGCATGAGAAGCTCTACGGGCACGGGTACGAGATCTCCGCGCTCGCCACGAGCCATGACGGCTCCCTCATCGCCACAGCCTGCAAGGCCAGCTCTCTCGACCACGCGGTCATCCGCCTATATGACGCCGCCTCAACGACGTGGCACGAGATACGTCCGCCGCTCGCGGCGCATTCACTGACGATAACATGCCTGCGCTTTTCAAGGGATGATGAGTTCCTGGTCAGTGTAGGGCGAGACAGGCAATGGGCGGTATGGGAGCGTGATGAGAAGGAGCGGACGGTTTTCAAATTGCTGTGCGCGAACCCGCGCGGTCATTCACGGATGATTTTGAGCGCGAGCTGGGCGCCGGTTTTGGCCGGTGATAAGAGGGTTTTTGCGACGGCGGGACGGGATAAGAGTGTCAAGCTGTGGGTGCGCGAGCAGGAGTCGTTTGTGTGCAAGACTAGCGTCTCGCTTTCACAGCCCGTTACTGCCATCGATTTCTTGCCCACGCTTGTCGGTGGGGATCGCATGCATCTCGCTGTCGGCTTGGATACGGGACGGATTAGTATACATGCGTTTACCGTTGATGATGAGGGGGTTAAGCAGTTTGGAGAGGGGATGGAGGTGTCACCTCTGGGGTGTCCTTCTAAAGCTATTACGCAGTTGGCGTGGCGGCCGGTTGGCAGCGAGGGGGCGAGTGGATATGAGCTTGCGGCTGCAAGTGAAGATAGTTCGGTGAGGGTGTTCAGGATTTGGGATTTGGCGGAGTAGTTTGGGTTTGTAGTGGCTGTTATGAGAACGATTTAATGAATGAATATTATTGTTATATATACCTAGGGAACTACGACTAGATAGACACTCTTTTAAAATGGCGTTGAGGCCATCCCTTTCCCTTTTCTATTAATGTAGACCATCCCAGATGCCAAAATATATCATCACGTCATGAAGTTGCATGGTTGAAACCCGCTCGCAAACCAGAATTAACTAATCAACACATAACCACCATCTTAAAACATACAGTGTACAGCATCATCCCGCCCTCTCATGATCCCCCTCGATTGGTTTTCCCTCCCCCGGCCCTCCTGGCCTTGGGCCCCTCTCTGCCAAATCTCTCCTCAACCACCCCAGTACCACCTCACCCAGCCGACTATTCTCCGACCCCTTGGTCCTCTCATCTTCCTTTCCATAAAACTTCTCCATAGCTCCCCAATCCCTCACCCGCCCCATATGCATATGCACCAAATGCGTCGGCCACGTAGCCAAATTATCCAAAATATGCGTCGCATACACAACCGTACACTCCCTACTCTCCGTCTCCCTCTTCAAAAACCCCAAGAACTCACTCCGGCTCAGCAAATCCAAATCAACGGTGATCTCATCAAGCAGTAATAGATTCCACGGCCGCAACAGGCCCATGGCCAGCTGCACGCGCCGCCGTTCCCCGTCCGAGACAGCGTGCATGTGCCAATTCAGGTCGATGTCGAGGATTGAGACAAGCTGGTCGCGGCGGTCCGGGTAGGCGTCGCCGCCAACGGAGGAGAGGAGGGTGGGCACGTCGATGTCTGTGCGCACAATGGGGTTTAGCACCCATTCTACTCCTAGGTAGGTGACGCCTTCTAGGCCTGTGAGGAAGGGGTCGACGCCGCCGATTAACACGGTGTTGTGCGGGGAGAGGCGTTTTCCGGCAAGAAGACGGAGGAGAGTTGTTTTGCCGGCGCCGTTGGCTGGAAATTTTTTAGTTGGGGACTGATACTTTGTAGTGTACCCTTATGTTTAGGGAGATAGGGAGATAGGGGGTGGTGGCATGCGGGGAGGCAATGGGGAAAGTTGAGTTATTTACCGCCGATTAATAGGGTCCGGCTGCCCTTAGGCAGGTTGAGAGAGACATCAGCGAGCCCTGCAGAGCCGTCTGGGAATTTGTAGTTGAGGCCCTGGACTTGGATTGAGGTGTCGGGACCGGATGGCGTCATTGCGCGGGGGGGAGAGGGGTTTGGGTAGAGGGCTTTTCGGATCTTGTGGTAAATTATAAGTAGAAGAGTGGTTAGTGATTAATTGGGTACTGTTTTGATTGGCATTGGATATGTATCAAGGTCTATTTATTGAAAGGGGACGGTAGGATATATGTTGGATAGAATATTGCGGGATTCGAGAGTGACGCAGGAGGAACTAGGTATCAAAGGGCGCGCCGTGTATATGGTATTCCTAGTATTCCCCCCGCGGCCTACAATTGCATAGTGATAGAGGTATCTACTGAATGATGAGCTATAGTTCAAGGGATAATAGTATATTGATTATATCCAAATGTAAATACAAATAGAAATTAGATATAGGTAACTCAAAGCTTCAGTTGTATATATTGACGTAATGACCATACATGAAAAATACAGAATATAATACAGCCATTTTTCCGCGTTTCTTCATCTCTTGTTCTGACAGTCGCGGCAAACAATACTAATAATATATCTGAAGCAATCACCCACGACATGAAAAGCCATGAATTATGATGCATAGGCTCTCCAGGTTGATGAGTATGTCTCCAAAAGCCCCAGCAGAGCCCCTCATTGCCGTCCTCGGCGCGACGGGCACCGGCAAATCTCAGGTACGTATGGGCCATAGTGTAGTTATCCTCCAGCCTTATATACATAGGTATATATTTACATACTTCTCCGCTTAATTCGTATGGCCAATCTTCAGGAGTGGGAGCTAACTAGTCTCTAGCTAGCCGTCGACATCGCCACCCGTTTCAACGGCGAAATTATCAATGGCGATGCCATGCAGATGTATAGGGGCCTGCCTGTCATCACCAACCAGATCCCACTTGAAGAGCGGCAATGCATCCCGCATCATCTTCTCGCATGCAGGGATTTTGATCAGGAGCCATGGCGTATCAGCCATTTTAAAACTGAGTGTCTGCGCACTATCAAGGAGATTAGGGCAAGGGGGAAAGTGCCAGTGCTTGTTGGTGGGACGCATTATTATACACAAGCTGTCATGTTTAGGGAAGCTATTTTAGATGGCTCAGAGAGGGACGAGGTTTCTGAAGAGAACAGAAAAATGAGAGAGGGTAGTGGCGTGGATTCGTCAGAGACTGTTACTTCTACTCCACGTTCTGAAGACTTCTCTATCTTGGACGAGACACCGGAAGTGATATTGCAGAAACTACGAGAAGTAGATCCGGTGATGGCAGGCCGTTGGCATCCCAATGAGACGCGCAAGATTCGTCGGTCCCTCGAAATCTATTTGCAGACTGGTAGGCCTGCGTCAGAGATATATCAAGAGCAGCAGAGACTCAAGAATGCTTCAAATTCGCTCCAACCACAGGATGAGTCCTTGTCGGGAAGCCCCGGCGCAGGTCAGCTGCGCTTCCCGACCCTCATCTTTTGGGTCTACACCAAAGACTCAGAACTGACCAGACGACTCATCCGCCGCGTTGATAACATGGCAGAGCAAGGCCTTGTCGCCGAGGCAGAGACACTCTTCAACTATCTCAACGAGAAGAAGGCTCAGGGTATCGAGGTTGACCGTACGCGGGGGATTTGGGTCTCCATGGGCTTCAAGGAGCTGGAGCCGTATTTTGAGGCACTTTCTACAAGTTCGAGGGTTGATGGTGACGCTAAAACGGCTAGTGAAAAGCAACTTGCACAGCTGAAAGAAATTTGCCTTGCCCGTATAAAGACAGCTACGCGACAATATTCCCGCCAGCAGATAAAATGGATTAGATGTAAGTTGTGGACCGCGCTGAGCGACGCACATGCCCAGCGCCAACTATACGTTGTCGATTCTACGGATGTCAGTGCGTGGGATAGCGCTGTGCGAAAGCCCGCTGAGCAGGTTGTTGAGGCGTTTTTGACCGGTGGTCCGGAGCAATGCCCGGACCCCAAGGAGCTTTCGAAGACGGCGAGGGAGGTTTTTGAGACGCATTTACAGAAGGCGCTGGTGGTGGAGGAGAGAACTGTGCATAGGGTTCGCACGTGTGAGGTTTGCAATGTTACTATGCAGTCTGATGAGCAGTGGGAAACGCATGTTAATGGGCGTAGGCATAAGGGTGCGGTGAAGGGTGCGGAAAGGAGGAAGGCAAGGGATGAGTATTTCGAAGCTTGTCGGAGGGAGAAGAGCGAGGCGGATGCGGCGGACGAGGGAGGGAGTGAAAGTGAGTAAGTGGTTTTCAATATGGTGTGATATGCATTTGTTTGATCAATTCTACGGTTGGTTTGAAATAGCCTCAAACGGGAAACATTTGGTTCTTGATCGTTGGATAGAAGAATCTATGCTATTGTATCGTGATGGTCCGGATTTGGCCAGGGTACCGTCCGATGCTTGCGCCACAGTACATCAAAAGGAGGGAAAATTAAGTGACATTGTATTGCCTGTGATTCTATATTCATTTGACCGTGCTGCTGCTTCGTTCTTCGTACTAATTGTTTGATATTATGAACCCCTATTTCCCCGGTAAAGCTTAAGTTACGCGGCTAGATCCGCCGGGTTTGACCCCTGAGCCGCTGTCAGATTCTTTTTCTCCTCCAACTTCCCAACTTCCCATGAGCTTCTCGAAACGAGATCTCAACCGCCCTCTGTGTTTCTCCATCAACGCCGTTGAAATTTACGACAGCTCTCTATTATTATTGGTCCACCAAGGGCAATTCTGAGCAGAGGCAGTGGCTGGCCCAGATGAGGCTCTGCAAAACTAATCAATACTAGTTAATTTGACGAGAAAGACTGCCAGATTGATGACGATAACCGGCACTAACCTACATGACCATGAATAATCATAGGCTGGCCAAGACAGCGTGAATCCATGCTCAAGCATCTCTAAACAGAAATTAGCGTCTTGGTTGTGGTTCCGACGGCTGGGAATTTGGGAAAATACGAGGTGATCGACGGTACAATCCACCCCCTTTTATGAACACAATTGTCAGGATACAGAGCTCCCGCACCACTCGCATGGCATGATTGGCGGACACGACACTTATTAAACACGCCAAGCTGCCATCTCTGCCATGCTTGGGGACGGGGGACATGCCACTGAGCCAGTCTCGGTGGCGATTGAAGGGAACCGCCGACATTCCTCGGGAGGCAGGGCATGGTCATGATTGCACTTGTTCGCTAGGTATATCCTGAGGGTTGTCGCAAGTGTCAAGGCAAGCTTTTTTGTCCCTTTTTCAAAGCAGCTTTTGCGTTGTCTGCTTTGCGCTCTTTCTCAAAAACAACCCGCATTTTGCACCCTCACCGTGCCAAACTACCTAGGTACATACAACCATGCCCGTGAGATTTCCAGGAAAAATGCAAAAGCGAGCGCGTCGAGTCAGCGAGCAGGACGGCATGCATCCTGCGCAATTATTGGCAAGAGACGAACTCCTCTACCCCCGACAAGAAGCTGTTAGATGCCCAACAGCGCTCGGTCAAGGAACTTGTCAAGATGCCGGAACTTGTAAGATCCACCCAACTACAATGTAGTCGCCTATCTGACCTGCATTGGATATCTTTGCTGACTGCGGTTATAGGCAGGGGATTCTTCAACACAGATCTGAATGTTTGTCCTCCGGGAAGTAACGGCCCTAGAGAAGTCAGTGCTATGATTCTTGATATTCCTGGCATATCGTCCGCATTCTGACGTGTTGGTAATTGAAGTGTTGCTTGCTTTCTTCTTGCAAAGTCCCCCAGGGCGAAGGCTTTTGTCAGAGTAACATCAGCAAGAGATGCGAAAAGGACGGCCAATATTTCGAGGGCGAGCCTCCGGTAAGACTTCCAGGTCTCCATTTTGACATGGTCATTTTCTTTTTACAATTCATCGTTCCATCTTTTCACCCCCGAAACTGGAAGACGCGTGCTAAGTCTTCACGCGATATTGTAGAACTATCCATGTCGTGGAGGAAACGACGTTCAATGCTGCGTCGAAAACAAAAACATCGTCACGGGCAATTCAACTACCTCAACCTCATCATCCTCTACTACCGGCACATCTTCACTACTCCCAACAGCAACCGACCCTGCAGCCTCCACCACCGCCACCAACAACCCCCCCACAACCACCTCCGAAGCATCCCCAGGCCTCTCTGCCGGCGCCAAAGGCGGCATAGCTGGCGGCGTAATCACCGGCGCCCTAATAATCGGCCTAATCGCCGCCCTTTTTATTCTGCTTAAACGACAACGAAAAGCCAAAGAGGCAGCAGCAGCTTCAACGCAAGCTGACGACGACACCCCCGCTTTCCCCACGGCTGCGGAAAGGAGGCAGCAGGAAAATGTCATGATGGAGAAGGGCGAGGATGATAAAAAGCCGGACTTGCTCGGGGGCAGCCCGTTGTCTGAGCTGGCGACGGATTCGGGGGTGAGGGAGCTGGAGTCGCCGAGAACGGATGGGAAGATTTATTCGGATCAGAAGGCACAGGCCGCGGCGGCAGCGCGGAGGCCGCCGGTGGAGCTTCCTGCTGACGCGGAGGCGGAGGTTGAGAGGGGGAGATCTAGGTGATTATGTTGATTTTTTCCAGCTTCTATTTCGATATATACCCGATTCTTTGTATATCCTTCTATTTCTTCAGTATGAAAAACGTCTTCGATATAGTTATCATTGATATCATATTATCATTATTGCTCTGTTCTCATCTTTCCCTAACCATTGAACAAATACGGGACGAGTCTAACTTGATATATCCTCTTTTGATATGGCCAAAATCCCACACTTCCCTTCTTGTCCCGTTTTTTCCCTTTCAAACCATCTACGACATTTCCTCACATAGATGAAGTAGGTACCTGTAGATTGTAGTTACAGCAATCCAGCAACCCAATGCCCCCAAACATCAAATAGGGAGCAAAAGGAACACGCTTTCATGTCCCTAACCCACCCCGATCCAGCTTCCATCTACAACAATCTACGAACCTACGTGAACCGCTCCAGCCCAAATAACCCCTAGATCTCAACCCCCCCCCCACCCCACCCCCAACCGCTGGCTTTTTTAAAAAAGAGAAACAGACCAGCTTAATTTCGAGCATGCTTGGTACAATAACAGACCACGGACTTGGCTCAAGTTAACAATCCGGTAACCTTAAAACACAGCGTCCGTTATTCGAGTCCGAGGAAAGGTATCGTTCTTTACATCATACCAGCTACCTGCCTTGGAAGAAGATTGCAGTTTGTCCCTCAACTGTCAAGTAAAGTCTACGTAGCACAAGCAGCATGTGTATTATCTATTCTTGGCTCATTTCGCTATCCCCATGTCATTCGTGAACAGCACTTATCTTGGAAGTTGGCGGAAAATTGAATAGTGGAATGTTAACCTATATAATTTATCACCTTATTAGGGCGGTACGACATACAAAAAAAAGAATAATGTATATAATGAAAACAGAAAACATTGATGAAAGATTTGGGGTTTGACTTTCTGTACAGGGTCAAAACCAAAACCAAAAAAACGAAACAGAGCAAAGGTTAAAACATACATACATGATATTAAAGGAAGAAAGGCGGTGCTTGATGAAGGGGAGGACATTAGTGTATTTAAACATTGGAGCAAATGTTGCAAGTGGTTGCTGTGATTAAAAAGGTTGTATGGTCATTTTGGCACGTAGGTCCATTGACGGAAGAAAAGGGGAGGAACAGAAAAGCAAAAAGCAAACACCAAAGCCAAAATTCCAAAAAATAGGAAATAGAAAACAGATGCAAGGGTGGAAGAAGGATTGAAAATGGAGACAAGATGGTTCTGCAGGCGCATTACTTCCAGAATGTTGTGCAACGATATACGCACTTGTCTCAACTTAATTTGCGTCCGACTCGGGCAAGATGAAGCATTATCGTATCAAGGGGCCGTGCCTTTGTTTTATCCGGCTGATTCGAGTTTTCGATCCAATAGAGCGGGCTAAGCAAAGACGCAGCGCACACTAGACCAAGCCAATCACTAACGGTGAAAGCCTTGAGAAATCAGGCCAAAGAGGGCCAGCTCCTTGCGGGAAAAAATATACTAAACTGTTGTACAGCACCACCCAACCGTAAAGAAAGGGCTAAACCGAAGCCAAGAGCACCGCATGTTTCTCGGATAGCGCTACATCCGGCTTAGAGCGATTCGACGTATTTTCGTTGGCCGATTGTTTGATATAAATGTTTTCGCGCCCCTTTCATCAGATATATAGGCGTCACAATGCGGCAATTGAAGAGCAAAAAGTAACACCAGTCGAAACGGCATCCCATACGTAAAACTGAAGACGCGCGCGATTCCCAATATATTTTCCATACTGTTTCAAATCGTCGTCGCAGGCATAAGCATGGGTGTCATATTTACATCGTCTTCTTAGTCTCGCTAGCGTCATATGTGCGATCATCCTCGCCCTCGACTTCCTTGACGAGAGTTTCCATCTCCTTGGACTGGCGCTCCCACTCCTCCTTAGCCATCTTTGTCTCCTTCTGGAAGAGTTCAGGGTTGGGCTTGCGGTAGCTACCACCCAGGCGATCCCACAAGGTGGTATACTGTCCGTAGTTGAAGTTGAAGTAAAGATGATGCATGGTGTGGCAGGCAGCGCCGTTGATTACAGGCGAGTTGGCCACGTATTCGCCATCGTGGATCATAATAGTCCAGATGTTGATAAAGACGAACAGGAAAACGTAAGCGAATTTTTGCAGCGGGAAGAGGAACGGGAACAAGTGGTACGGCACACTCTGCGCGTAGCCGTCAAGTGGATGGAAAGCGTGCGACGCATAGGGAGTCGGCATGATCCATTTGTGGTGTGGCTTGTGCAGATGCTTGTAGACGAGAGGATGGTGCAGACCGCGGTGGATCCAGTAGATCAAGAAATCTGTAAAGAGGAGGAAGAAGGGGAACTGGAGGTAGTTGTAGAGTGGGAAAGGCGCATCGGCGAAGCTGTCGTACATCTTCCCGTAGCCCCTCACCTCAAGAAGGAACAGGGGAGCGGTGAAAATGGCCATTATGGGTAGAGAGATGCTGGTTTGCCTAATCTCCATGCTGATCTGGTTCTTAAGGTACTTGGGGTGGTTGAATGTGGACTTGTCGAAAACGAAGACATATGACAGAGACGCAAATACGAAATAAGTGACGAGCCCAAAAACCCTGAGGATTGAGATAAGACGGTTAGCAGGCTGTTCGCTGAGCAGGACATTTGCTGTGAGGGGAAGTTGTCTTACCAGGTGATAAGATAAAGAGTGAAGCCCTGTCTGTAGATATTGTCTCTGGGCAAAGAAGACATGTACGCGTATTTCGACGGTTCTATGCTGAAAAACGAGGTTGAGGGTTTATATACATATCCTCCTGCTCCGCCGAGGGTAGGATCTGTTGAATTGAGGCCGTTGCTGAAATTGGGGATGAGGCCTACATCCTTGGCTGGCGCAAGGGAAGCATAGAGGAAGTCGAAGAGATAAGTGTCGAAGATTTCGAGGACGACGTCCATGGTTGAGGAATGGCTCGAAGCTCTCTATAATACAGATGAAAAAGAAAAAGGCCTCAATGAGGCTATTCCAACAGGGGATATCAAGCCTGGATGAGAAGTGTTTCGGTCTGATGTCTCCCGGATTGTCCGATGGTAACAAAGAGCAGGATGCGATGAAACAAGAGAGTCGCAACTACCGGCAATTGGCAGGAGAACAGGCGAGATAGAGCAATTGATGGATGCAAAAGAGTGGCGGGGGTGTTGGCGATGGTTGGGAGCCGATAAGGACAGTCAGTAGATGAGATGGGGATGAGAGGAGACTGGGGAATGGGGATAGGAAAAACAAGGGGTTAGTGATGTTACATGTATGTTATATTAATCTTGGATTGGATGATGAATCTTTTTTCCGAGTCATGCCAGCCGGAGGGACGCCTGCCGAACACCCGCTTAGCTAAGCACCGTCTGCCTGCCCTGCAGATCTTATCAATCTCATCAATCTCTATATATAAGTCTGACTCTGACCTGAGATTGGGCGAAGACGAGGCAACAGCGCAAAAATTGTGTAGCTGGATCTTGAGAGTATTCTGCATTCCTCCCTTTTTCTTATCAGAAGCATACATATTACAATACAATATTAAACTGGTGAGGGCTAAAGCCAAGGGGGAAAAATGTTATATTTGCAAAAGACAACTTCTCGCAGGAAAAATGCAGCACATAATCACATATGGATAACCTTGGATAAGAGTAAGTGTAAACAACACTGTTTATACAGTCAGAGTGTGTATGTGCAGAATGTGTGTTCAATCAACACAATAAGATGAAGTAGGATAAGAATTGAAAGCTCTTAAGAATCTTGTAAAGAAAGAGATTAAAGAAAGAGAACAGTATTAGGACACAGTAGAAATCTGTACAATTTCTATCTAAGATTTGCTATGCTGACCATGAGCTTTTGCTTAGAATGGTATGCGTTTAGCAATCTACGGGTTACCTTGTCAAGAAGGGCACGCGGCATAGTCAGAAGATATAGTTACAGGAAGACAGCCAGGGATCCATCCGTGTTTGTCTCTCATTCACCCCCGTCTCATCATTGACCCCTCAAAGCGCGGGGTGAGTATTAGCAGCAACAGTTGCAAGAAGAAGAAGAACAATGGAAGTCCGGCAGAACGCAAAAAGAAAAAAAGGGGTCGTCGCACTAGACCCGATTTGCGCAACCATGTGCAGGCCTCGGCTAGGCTTGGCGTTCCTTGGCGTTCCTTGGCGAGCAGGTGCCGAGGGTTGGCTCGTGCGTTTTAGAGTTTGGCCCAGCCGGAAATATGGCCCATGCCCAATGCGGACTAGAGCGGGTATTGGAGGTGATGAGCATCAGACCGGGCTGCACCTGCACCTGCACCTGTATGCACCACACACATATTCAAATACGCATACATGCATATGCTCCGTCCATACCATGGACTTGTGTCTGAGAATGAAACTTGGTATGTCCAGAACACTTCCAATGGCCAAATACAAGCCTGCCAGCCACTGGCTGGCTGCTAAGCATCATGACATTTAGGGGAGGTACCGCATATGTAGGAAGGAGCCTGCATACGTGGCCTCGTGAAGGAGAAAGGCAAAAGGAGAAAGAAGGGGCGTAGTGGACGCGGGGGTTGCTGGCTCTGATATAGGCAGCAATGAGATGCAGATAGCAAAAGTCCGGGTGCAGAAACCGTAGAATCCAGAGCAGATCGTGAATTAAGTGCTCCGTTAACATTGTCAGGGATACGGGATACGGGATACGCGACACACGACGTAATGTGGCATACACGGTACCCTTTCTTCTCTCATCCCGGTGTTAATACTACGCTTCAGCTGAAGTGCATGTAGTGTCCCCCGGATATCATGCGAAAGGTGAAGCTCTTTGTTCCTGGCCCCATGCTCATATCTCGGTTACCTACTCAATGATTAGTTGGGTGGCCAAAACCAAGTCATCCAGTTATGCTATGCATGAACACGATTAGGATGCACTTAGCCAAACATAAGAAAAGAAACAAGAGAAAAGTCCACCACTCTTGAGCAGTCAAATAATGTACAAAGTCACTAGACTGGATTTGGAGAACCTCTCAGAGCAAAATAAATCAGCGCAGAATTAGATTGTAAGAATAAAGTATGTACAGCACAAACTAAGAGAGGAAGCGTACCTGGGTATGATTCCATCTCTCCGGAGCGCTCTTTTGGGCCCGTACTTGCTGGCTGCTTAAAGTTTTGCAGTCACCGCCGTGCAACCCGTGGAAACACCCATCAATCCAACCCTTGGGTCACAAGTCTGAGTCCGCCAGTTCCCATGCTTCAGAGTCCGAAGGGAGACATACCGACGGGAGTCTATGACCAGTGAGCGAGTGCCGGGTCTCAGGGAAGACGGCAATAATACTGTTGGACACTGGCTGGCAGCCTTGGCCCTTTTCCCACCCAATTATCTTCTCTGGCTCTTCCTGTTTTCTTGTCGTTTTTCTTTCTTCTTATATGATTCAGCTCAGGAGTGTATACTTACTCACTTACAATTATCAAGTATCTAACAACAAGTCTTGTGTCTTGTTAATTAAATAAAATTTATACAACTCTGTGGCTGACGCGGGCCCACCCTCGCTTCTGGCGGCAATTTCAGCCTCATCCCCGTTTAGGCAGTTTAGCGGGCCCCCCTCCAGTCAAGCGTGAGTGAGTGACTTTCCCATCCTTCCCTAGTCCCAACCTCCTCTTCTCCATCTCTTCCTTCAGCAGCCCCATCTCCATCTCCATCATCATCATCGTCTCCAACAACAACCACCACCACTACCACGAGCAGCAATGCTTGCGCTAGTCTAACGCTGCTATTCCCCGTTGCTGCTATTCGTCTACAGCTGTCCCAAAGACGCTAACTCGGTCCGATCCTGTTGCTTCAGCTTGACCACCTTTACCCGTCCGCCCTCACGAGCCCAACTGCGAACGGCGTCATCTCCCTCACAAGAACATTGAAAGCACCTATATAACCTTAGGCTAGCCCCGTAAAGGCCGCGCAGTTATGTATCAACCGCGTCATGGCATGGTCCCCGCTCCAAGCTCGCGCCTGTCAGAGCTTCTGGACCAGCTGCGACAGGAATATGAGAATCAATCGCGGAGTACCGGCGAGTTTGAACACCAACGTGCGTATCTTGCCTCGTCCCTCTTTATCCCTGGGTTGTCTTTTTATGAAGAGACATCGCCCCTCCCCGGAGTCAAGGTGTCGTCGCGCGATGCTGTCGCTTTGGGGGTTGTGCTTTGCGATCTTACATCCTGTGCCATGGACATGCAGTTATCCCCCCCCAAGCATACATTTCTAGTGCTCTTATTATTTCGTTGAGTGTGGGACCGTCGCTGATAAGTCTCTTACTACAGTAACTGGTCAACTCCAAGAAATGGAGATGATCAGACAAAAAGTCTACCAGTTGGAGCAGGCTCAGATAAAAATGAAGCAAGAGTAAGTTTTTCTTGATACCCTCCCCAACCCGTCTGTTCACCGTTGCTGACTTTAAATGCGTCTGCTTTGGTTAGATACGAGTCTGAAATCCGCGTACTACGAAGTGAACTGGAATCTCGCGGTCTGCATGTACCTCCGTCCCACATTGGGGGCCTGCCAACGCACGCAGGGCCTTCACAAGCGCCCCCTCCCGCTCTCGGCCATGGTCCATCCAATCTATTCGGTGGCATCATGACTAACCAAGGAGGAGGAGCTCCTGCTCTTGCCCCCCCTCCTCCACAGGACCAGCAACAACCTCCCCAGCACCCTCTTCAACAAGCTGGACCAGGTGCCCAGGGTCCACCCCAGCCACAACAAGGTGCATTCGGAGGCTATCAGCCTGCCCCGGCAGTGAATGGTATATTCGAAATTCTTCGCGGTAAATTTTGAGAGATGGAAGGTTTTGACTAAAGATTTCAATAGGTTACGGACCTCCACCTCCCGCTCCAACTTCTTCCCCAGGCCCAGGAAAGGGGAGAGGCAATCGCGCGCCTCCCGGTCCCGCTACCCCTCAACAGAATCACCAGGTTGCCTACCCGGACCCGCGCGCATCACCTCAGATCCCTCGTCCCACCCCTCCTGGTCAACAGCTGAGCTATCGCGTTGGAAATACTCTCGCAGACCTGGATCCTGATAAGCTCCCGCCCAGCCAGAAACGGGAAGGATCCGATTGGTACGCAGTTTTCAATCCAGAGGTGCCTCGCGTTTTGGACGTCGACCTTGTCCATCATCTTGTTCATGACAGCGTGGTTTGCTGTGTCAGGTTCAGCAATGACGGCAAATATGTTGCTACTGGTTGCAACCGCTCTGCACAGATTTTCGATGTTGCGACTGGACAGCTAGTTACTGCTTTGCAGGACGAATCTGTACTTGACAAGGAGGGCGACTTGTACATTCGCAGCGTGTGCTTCAGCCCTGACGGAAGATACCTTGCGACTGGCGCAGAAGACAAACAAATTAGAGTAGGCTTTCCTTTTTTTCAACATGGCACTCTTCAAATAATGTCAACTGACTCATATTACAGGTATGGGACATTGCTACTCGAACCATCAAACACATATTCTCTGGCCACGAGCAAGATATTTACTCCCTCGATTTCGCCCGCAACGGTCGTTATATCGCATCCGGCTCCGGTGACAAGAGCGTGCGCCTTTGGGATATCGTTGACGGAAAGCAGGAACTTATTCTCAGCATCGAAGATGGTGTTACCACTGTCGCCATTTCGCCAGATGGTCGTTTTGTTGCAGCTGGATCTCTTGATAAGAGCGTTAGGGTCTGGGACACCACAACTGGCTACCTGGTTGAGCGCCTTGAGAATCCTGACGGCCACATGGATAGTGTCTACTCCGTTGCTTTTGCTCCAAATGGCCGCGACCTTGTCTCTGGAAGTTTAGACAAGACCATCAAGATGTGGGAGTTGACACCACCTCGGGGCATGGTTCCGGGAGCTGGACCCAAGGGCGGGAAGTGTGTCCGAACGTTCGAGGGTCACAAGGTGAGATACTTATCAACCCCTAACAATAATCGCGTTGTACTAATGTTCTTTGCAGGACTTCGTTCTCAGCGTCTGCTTGACCCCTGATGGACGTTGGGTTATGAGCGGTTCCAAGGACCGCGGTGTCCAATTCTGGGATCCCGCCACTGGAAATGCGCAGATGATGCTTCAAGGCCATAAGAACTCAGGTTAGTCTTCAATATGTCCTCCTTTATGCACAGCTCTAATAAACTAACCGCAAATCTCTCAATAGTCATCTCTGTCGCTCCCAGCCCAACTGGAAATCTCTTCGCCACAGGAAGCGGTGACATGCGCGCTAGAATCTGGAGGTTAGTTTGCTCACCCTAGGGAAATTTCGCACTCAGTGTTCATCGTACTCACTTAATTCACCTCCCCACCTCCTTTGTCGCCCTTGTATGTTAACTAGTACCAGGCTATACTAACATAATAACCCCTCTATTATAGCTATACTACCTTAGAGCGAAGGTAGTATCACTTGACAGGCAAGATAATCTATGAAAGGGAGGCGTTCTGTTCTATGATGACCTGCTTTACAATCCCTTCTAATGGCTCGTGGGAGGGGGTGGGAAATCAAAATCCGGTTGAATTTCGTCTATAAGGTTATGGGATCAAGTTACTTGTTTCTGGTTCTTTATTTTATTTGTCTCTTTTCCCACCCCCTCCCCTACTGATAGGACAAGAGGGGAAGGATATAGCGAGGCGGGAGTATGCACTGGGCCACGTTAGATTCACCCATATTGAAGGGACGGCGTGACCGGGCAGTTGGAGCAAAGCTAACCACGCGGTTTGTTGTAAGTTTTTGAGCGAACGAAGTGGTGGGAAAAAGTGAAAAAGGTGACAAAACATGTTTCAAATCGAGTTGGGTCTTGTGCACTGTGGAATGTTTATGGATTCCCTTTTCTTTCCCGTCTAGTCATCTTGTATCTGTCTGCGATCCATTTCTCTTCTTACGTTTCTTTAGGATTATTATTATCATCATCATTACTATCACCATTGCCTTTTTGTTATGTATGATCCCCTTTACATTTCAGTTCTTCCGATGTCTACCTTTGGCCATCTGGACTCTAAATTCATATTGTTTATTGGTACACTTCTATTCTTTGGCTGCTGCATCTGCTCTCTACTTAGCCTTGCGCGTGCCGTGTGGCTTGCCTTACATCTATCTGTGACCAACTATCTGTGACCAATGTGTTGGCTCTCCCCAAACCCGGCTGACTTTCTCAGTATATGCACGGGGGTTGATATCATTCGCATGCATCTACCTTCTGGCTACCAACAAAGAGTCCAAAGATGCGACAAGACGGCTGACAGCGGAAAGTAGTGTGAGTTACGCCTAGAGACTCACAGCTAGCGATAAGGGAGTTCGGAATATTTGGAAGAAAGGGGGATGTCGACCTAGTGGTCAGGCTATGGGTGTGCCCCGCCCCGTAGCCTCCAAAGCGCTTAGCAGCTTGGTTAGCTGACCCCCTCTTGCTCTCATCTCTGTAAGAAGAAAAGGGGGATATCGGGTGACTATTCTGTTCTATACGGGCGGGTAGTTTTGTGTGTATAGGTTATCTCGAAGTTTGATGACTTGATAGCTCGAGCCGGCTAGGATGTTACAGAGGAGTGCCCCCCAAAACTTGCGCGAACGGGACTCTGGCAGTGGGCAAGGTTGATAAGGCGTGGCTGATCTGGCTTTCATGTAAAAAGTTTGTCCGTGTGTTCGCATTGAACATTATTCTTTCTATGAACACGTGAAGAACAGCGGCTTGCTTTTATAAGGCAGGGTAGGTTACATCTGGCGTCCTATGCCAGGAGTAGCCCGTAGCTACTGGTAGATGTATTCCATAGTCTCCAAAATATTTGTCAACGCCCCTGATTATACAGGCGCTGCGCAGGCGCTGCCGCTGGGGTAAAAACAGGGTCAGGGGGGTTAGTTTAGAGACGGAGCACGGAGATTGTTGAGTTTTAGGAAGTAGGATAGTTGCATAGATTACCTGGAGGATGTATCCAAGCAAGTTAAGCTGGGGTAGTTTTAGGCCTTGCGGCCTTGCTGCTGGGGTGGTAGTTGAGTTAGATAGGGCTAGTAGGGGGTAGGGGGTAGGGAGTAGGGGTGCTGTCGGTTGGTCTGTCTCAGCGCAAATGGCGTTTCGAGGATTGTTACACTCCTGGCCTTTTTCCCGGGTAAATGAGATGGGGTGCAAGACATTTTTCTATTGCAGGCCTCAAAGCTCACAACTGGATAACATTGGGAATTGTTCCCCTGCTTGCCCCTACTTGGCTGGATCCTGTTGGTTATGATTTATCATTTTAATAAGTATTTCCTTCAAGAACCAGAGAGAAACGTGGCATGGCTCTCAGGGAGCTTCCAAGAACTAGGTTTGCCTGGGCTCTTTGCCCTCATATCACCGCTTAGGCGTTCAAGGTAGTAATCTGGACTGCTGAGAACCGACGCGAGGGATGCTGAGATGACGGAAACTTTAAGAAATGGTCAGGTAGCGGATCATTAAATACAGAGCATTCCACAGATGTTCGACTGTAGTAAGTTCGGGACAAGGGAGCTGGCAATGTAAATACCTACCTAGAGTACCTTATTCTGAAGGGAGAAAGCGCCTTAAAATGGATGTTTAAACACTGAAACATCAGGCTGAAAAATGAATGACAAACGCCCTTTTTTGATATTCTTGCCATCGTTCGGTTTGAGCAAAAAAGGAAATGTTTCTCCATGTCACTGCCTGCCGATGGCTTCCCCGGACCATCCATGCAACACAACATGGGCTTCTTCAAACATCGCTGTCTAGACTTTCTACCCTGACTTCCATGCGCGCACATACATACATAACATCTGTAGCCAGCTGCGTATTCCAGCTGTGACAAGAAGCACGGTTGCCGCTGGTCTCACTCTCATACTTCGCTAATTGCAAGTTTGTCCAGGGATGGTAATTGTCGGCATCGTTGTGGCCGGCGGGCGAAGGAGATCCACCTGTGTATTTGCACAGCGCGAGAGACAGGTACCCTCGGGTAAGGTCCTTCATTGAACAATGAAACATATGCAGACGGCAGGAGGGATTCTGTTTCACTACTACGGTGCTGCGTAATCGGTGTTGGATGTTTCTCAAATGCTCCGATGTTGAAGACTCGAGGATACACAGCGGCATAATCCCGGTTGATTTATTATTGGCCAAAGAATAAAACTCCAACAATCAAAATCACCATGGCCGCCGGCATTCTGGGGGTTTGTGAGACTCACGGTGAAGACGAACTGGCCAGGGTTGAAAAAAGCTTGCAGGGAGCGGTTGTAGCGTGGGCACGGGGAATCGCGAAGTGGGTATGCTTTTTGCTATCTTCCCGTGTACTCCGTAGTCCTGCATAATTTGCACTTTTTTCTTTTTCGATCGGTGATCACTGACTGATCACTGATCAGGCGGGGGCCAGGGCGCCTTTCGAGGATCCGATTCCTGGTCCTGGCCAATTACCGCCGTTTGCAGCTGTCATTTTGCAAGCACAGAATATCCTGTAGGCTGTCCCCCGCCCCTTGGGCCTTGGTGGGTTGATGTTTGATGCATCAGGATGAACCGTTTCTACTGCGTAAATATCTTTTGAAAGCGAAAAGGAGCCTAAACCGCCTCTGCCTTTGGGACTTGGCGGCCACCGCGGTTAGGGAACTGTTTGGGGAATGTTCGAAGGTAATATTCCCGCTCTATTGGAGCTTGCTCATTGCTCGGTATGCTGAAGCGCCTGTGAAGCCAAAGAGACATTATTATTTATTATATATATAAGTTCTCTATAGTTCAAGTCTGCAGCCCTGTAGCCAGCTCGAAAGTTCCTTTTGTTCTTTTTTCTTTGGTGACAGAGCCTTGCTGTTGCTACTAAGTGCTTTGAATCCTAATAATGTTGGCTGGATAGACGGTTGCAGAGCACGTTTAATGACCTCATTGGAAACTGAAGGCATTTGACCTACTGTAGTCTGTCAACTTGGGATCAGTTGCTGGCGAACAACAAAGCTTATGATTAGCAGGTGGTGAGCGAGGAGAAGAAGGGCCTGCCTGTCTGTCAAAAGATCAAGTCGGTCCTTGTTTCTTCTCTATATCGATATCATTGTCGATTAAAACATGCATCTGAGGCATTGCGAATGATTTATACTACTGATCAGCGATAGCATGTGTTAATCTTGACTTCGAGGTTAAGTTCGAAGAACCATCTTGGTAAAACCAGGGGGAGATCTTCTCCTTCTTGGCTGACGGGATCGAGGCCTCTCTTTCTTTTTCCGTTTCCTTGTCTGTTTCTTTTCTTTTGAATTGTCGGGTAAGCGTGGGGGTGGCTTTCTCTTCTTCTTTTCTGTCATTTCAACAAAAATCTTCATATTGCGGTCCTATCTCTGCGACCTCGTGTTACGAAGAGGAGGGAAGCACAGGCCGTTTGATAAGGAGCCGGAGATAAAATCAGTCATCCCCATCATCGCATGGCACTCGTATGAGACAAGAATGGATCTCAAGCTGTCGATGCAAAACCTCCCCACCCGGTTCAATAAGGGATGGGGTCTTAGTGCGCTGTAAGCCATGACGGCTGTTCGCTGGACCAAGTCCTTCTCTGTGTCCCCTGACTTCTGGGGTGTGTCGTAATGATTCTGCGAGGTGCTTGCTTCCAAGTTCTCTGCTCTGCCGTGAGGCGTGCGCCATTGCTGCACCTTAAACAGCGGGAAAAGAAAAGAGGCTAGCCCTAAAAGAAGCAAAACACAAAAATGGGAAAAAGAAAGGAGCATGATATCGAGATATGGATCTCCGGGGACTGCGGACTAGCCCTTTCTCGGGATGAAATGAATTTGTCTTCATGGCTTTTTTTCCGCTATTGTTATTTTCAAGGTGTCGTAATCAATAATGACATTCTTTCGTCCGAGCAATTATGGCATCTTTTGAGGTATGTTCTCGGCAGTCTAACCACTGATGAGAGAAAAAGCAATAATAATAATAACAAGAGGGAAGCAAGAAAAAGCAAAGAAAAAGAAAAAGAAAACAGTGGCCCAGCCAGTTGGTCACCGTGATCCTCGAACGATGGCGTACATGCAAGTCTGCATCTGATTGATCCTGTAAGTTGTAACTTTATCTTCCTTCTCATACGTTTGTTTTTCCTCCCGAACCGCAGGTTACTGCGCAGTGAATCTATTATTCTTTTTCCCGCCTTCCTTTCCAAATTCCCTTCCTGTCTTTTTGTCGAGAGCTTCCCGCTCCAGCCAATAATCCACAGAGAACGAGGGGTTTGTTGAGCATTACCGCTTGATTTGGAGATCAGTCACGCGGGTCTGCGAATAGTGCGGGAAACGGGTCCCTGTTGTGATGTATGTAGCGTGTTTGCTTTTTTTTTGCTCGGGGGAGGATGAAAGACCGTTTAACTTTGTGCTGGTGGTGGGTTTTATATGTCGATAGTTCGACGCCAAAAGGAGCAGCGTGGGTTCTGTGGAGAGCATCAATGACGCATGCGCTTTTCAAATATTACTCTATAATCCTTTGAGTTAGGTTTATCAAAAGCAAAATGATACGTAGGAAAAGAAATCCCTATGGAGTTATGATGCCATGATCTCAACAATAATGATGATGTATTATTGCCTTCTGGTCCTGGATACACTTATTACGCTGCGAAGGATTCCATATCTGCAGTGGACGACTCAGAGGACTTCGAGAATCGACATATTGACCACTCGCTGGCAGTCACCGGTAATTGAGAATGCAGCGGACCATCCCACTCACGTCGGGAATTTCTTGTGTCATTATTATTGTGTAGGGATGGCACACTGGATCTTCATGATGTTTTTATTATTTATTTATTATTCATTCAGTTCATTCGACTTGTTAACGGAAACCAGTACAACAACCTCATCTCAACCGAGTACTGATAACTCCACAGTCCCGTTGCGGGCAACGCACACTTCTCTGGGAAGAGGGAACGGGCCGACCCATTTTTGTGACTGCAAAGGTTTGATCGAGGCGTTGGAAATTGGAATCGGCCCTGGCCCTAGTTGCTCTGGAACCTTGCTAGGCGGAGAGAATTGGCTGATATATACCGATCACTATTATTATTAACTTAGAGGTCAACTCCATGGCGTTATTGCCATCCTTCTGCCCAAATATCAGTTCATGTTTGAACTGCAGAGACATCGCAATAAAAGGAACCTTGTAAGACGCTGACACCATGCAGAAGCAAAACAGTTGTGCAATCATGGTCGTGACAGTGTCCCTCCCATTGCTCTTTTCTACAATGATAACGATAATAATGAGGATTTGATATCAGTCTGCAAGCTTCGGCCATTATTAACTCCTCACGAACCATGTCGCGTTAGGTTTTGGACAACTCCCAAGTGAAGCCACCCTCCGAAGACGATGATGAATAAAGCTCCTTTGCCTCCCGGTTGGCTGGCTGACTTCACCTGGGGACGTTTCCGGCTGCTTCACGGCCAGTAAGCGGTTAGCGGGGAACGCCACCTGCGGCCCTTTTGTGCTTCTGTGCACACTGCATACGGAGAACACGATCTACCCTGAGCTTTGAAGCCAGCTTGGATCAAAGGACGCCGTGGCAAAAGAGCTCAGTCTTGTTACTTCCTACAATCTACCTCTGAGTCCTCAGAGAAGGAGCCAGTATCATCAACACCATAATGATTATTACATGTACTGTACATGGGCTTTTAAGAATATCTGCTCTCATAACAAAGTCATATACGGGACTTCTGGCCTGGCAGACCTTCAACACTGGTTGTTCTGTGTCGTCTGTCGACGCATCCCTGCATGTCCCGGGCGCAACAGTATCAGATTGGTTCACAACCGGCAGCCCCGCCCTGGCTCAGGCTCAGGCTGGTTGGCGTTTGGTTCCTTCTGGTGATGGTCTGGTATCTCTGCAGCGCCCAGCAGCCTAGAGACTAGCGAGTCACACTCTTCAAGCTTGGCCGCCGCGCTATCTCCCACACCTCCCACAACGGAATCTCTCTGATCTTCCGCGATTGGTGCGCCGCCTCGTGCTGCCGGGTTCATGCTGCTCGATTGATCAGTTGTCCAGTCGTCAATCGTCCAGCGTCAGGATCATGAAAGATCAAGCATCACTAACGAGTGGGCCTCGGACAGTGTGTGTGCGCATTGTGCAGATGCAGTGTTGAACCGGCCCAGTCTTTCCCATCCTTTTTGCTCATTCGAGACAACCGGCCATTCATCCAGTCCCTTTCCCATCCATCCATCATCCATGGACAAAAAGCGAAACACAGCAAGGTGACGAATCATTTCGAACCATATCTTTCACGGCTGGGTTGGTCGGGCCCAATAATACCCGTGTCTTGGCAATATGCAAATCCTGATACTCCCCAGTCTGCTGAGTCTGGCAGATGTTCAGCCGAAGGTTGTTCTGGATCGGGATCTTCGAGAGGGCCCAAATATGACAGGCCGCGTTTGACGGTTCGAGTGAGAGCGGCGGTAACAACAACAAGAAACTCCAGATGACAATCGCCGTCTGCTATGATGGCCGAAGACAACAATTTTTTATTTGGTGACGATACGATTGAATGATAATAACGACCATATCATATTTACGATAACAATAATCATCATCATCATTATTATTATTATCATTGCTATTATCGGCATTATTATTGGGATGGGCTTGACTTATAAAAATAATATCAATAATAATATCAACAATAATAACTACGACAGCTCACTGACCACTTTTGTCCGGGTTCCTGGCGCTCCTCGTCCAGGCCCACCGTGCTCCGCTTGCTGAGACACCCGATGATAGTCGCTGTTGCTGCTGGGCCATTTCTGCTCACATCCCGGCCTTGCATTTACGGCTTGCTTCAAAGTTCACCCCCAAGAGCCCACGACTACTGACGCTAATGCTAACTGGCGTGGAAATTTTAGTGCCCTGCTCAATTTCAAGACTTGGACCATTATTATTTGGGGGGCTTGGAGCTGCAACCCCAGGGATACCGGAGTTAGATCATACCCATACCTAGATCAAAGCTTGCTTGCTCTTCTCTCCCACACTACTACTACAATTCTTCTTCCCCATTTTAAACATCTCTCGGTCTTGTTCTTTGCCTCCCGGTGCTGCGACTGTGGATGCACCGACTCGAGAGGAATCCCCCAAGCGCACGTCATCATTTTGTTTACTTCCGTTGCTAACAAAAATATCACAGACCCCTTTGGCTGCTATCGCTCGCTTGGCCTTTCAATTATTTTTGCTTTCTTTTTATTTGCTCCAGTCAGCTGTCAAGATTTTATGTTATTATAACCCCCAATAGCCTTCATGCCCCCTAGCACCCTGGTCAGGAAACAAACTGTGGTCTGATCTCCGGGCCCCTGGCGTATCGTGTCGTTCCTCCCCAGCGCCATACTCCGCTTTTGCATGCTGCCGATCGGTCAGAATCGTTGTATATCTTACTTCCGCTTTCCTTCAACTTTGACCGTTTGTCTTCCCACACAACTCTTTGAAACAGTTTGATTGTCGACGCACCTGGAAACGTTGTTCCTCGTACCTGGTTAACTGATAAACGCGACGGCTTCCCCATATTTAGCGTTTTACAGCTCCGTCTGCCCCTTGCCAACTACGAGCTATCGTAGGAGAGCGTCCCAGTCAATTGAGACCGCCTGCATCCCTCTCAAACGGCCATTCCATTTTCAATTCCATCAGTCCCTGTCGACATCCAGCTTATCATTCGTCACGAACCTTAAAAAAGATCAATCGTCAACGGCAGCGGCAGCGGCAGCGGCAATCGTCAGGAACAAGGGGCCCTCCCTGGCGACAGCAAAAAGAAACAACAGCAGAAAAAGCAAATAAAATAAGCTCGATCTAAAAAGAAAAGAAAAGGGAGGAAGAAATCTGGGGAAAAAAGAAACCAAGTTACACTATCTTTATCTCAACTGACGTGCGCTGTTGACTGTCATTATTCTCCGCTGGCCTGAGATCTGGAAATCCAACATTCCTCAAATAAATTGGTCGCGGTGGATAGACACGGGCGGACCACGCGCTTTTCGGTCTCGTCCGCTCAATTCGAGATGGAGACAGCAGTCCCGGTGACGTATAATGTTACGAACCATGACATGAACGCAGTTGCCCATCGCCGGATGATGGCTCCTCATCATCATGAGCAGAATATGGCATATTTCTCGAACCCAGCAGCGATATCATATTCAACCCCTTTACAACCGCCTTCCTTTGGCGGCTTCAGCAACTTATTGAATGGCCATCCTCACCATACACCTTATCAGGGCTACTTCCATTCGCATCCAAACCCTCACGTTAATTCCCAACCACAACCACAATCACAACCACAACATCATCACCCTCACCCTCCTCAGCATCCGCAACACCCTCATCCGCACCAACCGCACCAACCCCGGTTGGCCACCGACACTGCCCCAGTACAACAGCTCTCTGACATCCGGCATGTTAAGACCCCAAACCCCCGCCTGATCAGGCCTTCGCCGCCTAAGGAAGACCCCGTTCCTCCTCCGGCCCCACAGCGCGTGAATGTGGTACCCTCCCGTAATGTCGAGCAGATTGAAAGTCAGAAGCCTACACCCAAGCCAGAGGTGGAATTCGGCACGGAAGTGGATACTTTGATGAAGACTATACAGGCCAAACCGCAAACATTATCATCACCCCAGGCGGAACACCAGCTTCCTCCGTTGCAGCAGAAGTACGGTAACGGTTGGATTCATCCAGCCACCTACGCCAACCAGATAAACGGGAACCAGGGGATGTTTCCAAATGCTCCGCAAGACCGTGTTCCGTCTACTAATCAGAAGCCAAGAAAATACGAATGCACCCTTCCCCAGTGTAGGAAAAGCTTCTTTCAGAAGACGCATTTGGATATCCACATGCGGGCCCACACAGGCGACAAACCATTCGTAAGTTGAAGCGTGGTAATCCTTGTTTGGGAGTGACAGGGAAAGGAAGCTTATAATATATGTATAGATATGCAAAGAGCCATCCTGCGGTCAGAAATTTTCTCAATTAGGGAATCTCAAAGTGAGTGCCGAATAAAGTATCTCTCGGAGTGGAGCGTTTTACACTAACCGCTTCGATCATGTAGACTCATGAGCGACGACATACAGGCGAGAAGCCGTACTCGTGCGATATTTGTCACAAGAGATTTGCCCAGCGCGGCAACGTCCGCGCCCACAAAATCACGCATGAACAGGCAAAGCCGTATACATGCCGCCTGGATGACTGCGGAAAGCAATTTACGCAACTCGGAAACCTCAAAGTCAGTTTGACCACCCGGCCCTGACATATCCCTTACTGCTTCCATTGCAGAATCTCCGGAAGCTAACGTAACAAAAACAGTCCCATCAGAACAAATTCCACGCCCAAACCCTCCGAAACCTAACCCTTCGCTTCTCAACCATCACTGACACAGACCGCATGTCCCCGCAGGATAAAGAACTATGGGATTACTTCTCCACCCTGTACAGGAACAGCAATAAGGGTATCAAAGGCCGCGGCAAGGACCGGCGCGTATCAACAGCGAAGCGTTCCACGAGTACCTATGACAGGAGTGCATCGGATAGTGAAGACGAGTCGAAAGGCGGGCGCAGTCGGAGTTACGATCGTGCTTCCGTTATCATGACGTCGAGTAGTGATGAGCCGGGATATCGCGAGCAGATTTATCATAATAGGGGTGGTGTCGGACACCAATGAGGGGTTGTAGGGATATGTACAGTTCGTACGAGGCCTGCGGGATTGTCCACTCCAGGCAATCAGTATGCATGTCAGCAGGCTATCGACGCTGGTATGGGACGCGGCTGGGCCAACGCTGTACCTCAAAACGAAAGTCGGCCAGTGTGTATGCGGTACGTCGGCCCTATTCAAGTGAAGGCGACGCTCACCCGCTCGTTGTATTGCGAATCTGTTGGATATACAAGTTGCAGAGCTTTCCGTGCGGGCTCACATCACTTTTCTTCTGGGACATTTTCTTTACCTTGGACTCGGAGTTTGGGCCTTCCGCGCAATGTCTTGACGGGAATTTCCGGTTCTCTCCCTCCCTTCCCGTTTCTGTCATTTTCATTTCCTTTACTTACCCCTTCGTTTTTCTTTGAGATTTCAAGTCGTTATCATATATACCTCTCCCGCGTGTAGGTGTGCATGTGCGTGTCGACGGATGCCGATATAAATCCTCCGGCTTCATTTTTGCATTTTTTCGAATTAACAGGGACGATATACGCCTTTTGGCTTCCTTTTGCTTGTCATCTTGATTTACCGAAACAAAGCTGAAAGCGTTAATAACCTGAGCTTTGGGAGTGGGTGTTGTTGTTGCATGCATATATATACATATATACGTTGCTTGTGCTTGGGTTTGATTTCTTAAGGGCGCTTGAAATGGGGTTTGAGTTGCCCGGCCGGTGGTGTTAGTGCGCGGTGATATAATAAAACGAATGGGGTAAGATGAAGATAAGGGGGAAGGTTCATTATACCTGGGTGTGCGATTTAGCCCATGGTGTATGGATTATGGGATATGGAATTTTCAACAGCAAAGCAAAAGCAAGGTGTTGGGGTGGTCATTTTACATAAGATACGTTCGGGGTTTCTAATCTGTTCTTAAGATATAATTTAATTTTTAGTATCTGGCTCTTCTCATCCGCTCCTTTTCATCTTGAGGCCAATGATGCGTTTCAAAACCAAGGGGACAAGGAGGTATTGCTACTGGTAATGATTCAGGGGTAGTGGTATAATGACTCTGCTTACCTCTTGAAACGCAACCCCCATTAAGGAGGGAAATGTCTTTTCGAATTCTCACCATCAAACAAGATACGTCATGAAACCCAAATATACTGATACACGAGTGGAATATACAAATAAGGTAGAACACCCATCTATCTGTAAAGCATAACAAACTAAACCGGCCGAGGCGCCTTAATAACCCCAAGGCCCCTTTTCTATCAAATCAATATATACACCGAAAACGTTATCCATAACCACCCGCCTATAGCCTAACCCTCCCTTCTCGAGCAAATACCCTAGACTACCTATCTCCTCCCCAAATAAATCCTTACATTCTCATAAACCAAGAACGTAACCCACGTACTCGGTAGCACGCGCAGCAAATTCGGCCCGAGCCCCTTATAAAACCCGCTCAGCCCTTCCCTCCGCCAGATCTGGGCAATCGCATCCGTGACCCCGCTATAGGTGCCAGCGGCGTCATACGTTTGCAACCGCGCACGCAGCACCTGATACGGGTACGTCGCGCAGCCGGCGAATATTTTGGATAAGCTGGAAAGGAGGAGGTAGTCGATGTTGTTGAGGGGTTGGTTCTTTTGGAGAGATAATGCGGTCGACGTCGTCGACAACCCCTCTCTATTGATATCGGGGTCTAATTGCGGAATGAAAGTGGTGGTGGCCCGGTACCGCTTTAGCTGCTCGTAGGCCATGAACTGTAGCGCGCCATGACTCACGCCGAATAGCGCGGGGACCATGCCGCGATAGAAGCCCGCGAGGCCCTCTGAGCGGTAGATGGCGCGCACGCCCGCGGCGAGCGAGGGGTAGGCGCCCGGCACGTGCGAACCGGTGGAAAGCATGCGGGTTTTTATCACCCAGATGGGGTTTGTGAGGAGGGCTGTTATGATTCCTGCTGACGGGATTAGCTGTAGTCAATATATATATATATGTGTGTATGGAGGGTATCGTACCCGCCGACCCGGATGCAACAAAATAATCCAACGACCCCAACCGCGACCCGCGCATGTCATGCAGCGCATCCTTAATATTTCTGTACCAGAGGAAATACAAACCCCAGCTCACGGAATTGCCGACCAAGTTGGGCGTGAGGCCGCGGTAGAAGCCGGCGAGGAGGCCACCCTCATTCTGCGCGATGGTGCGGGCGATGCGGAGGGAGCTGCCAATGCGCGAGGACGAGAAGCGGTCCACTGGATGAGGAATTGAGTTAGCTTTGCGCATATAAAATAAAGTAAAATAGTTTATTAGACCGAAATTGTAACGGACCTTGGAGTCTTGTCTTGATCACGTCTAGCGGGTGGACGGCGAGGGTTGAGGAAACGCCGGCGGTGAAACCGGCTATTGTCTCGACGGCGGATGGGGATAGGCCATGGTTGTCATTCATGGACTCTTTGGAGACGGGCCCGGCGAGGGACACTTCGGCTCAGGGGGAGGCGAAGTGGCCGGTTGGTTACTTTGGTGGTGGTGGATTATGTAGTGGTTGAAGTTGTTGTCGTGAAGGATGATGATGGCTTTCGGAGGTTTTTTTTCCTTTGGAGGGTTGATGCCGGACCGGCTGCGACAAAAAACAGGATATTACTATGATTACTGTGCATGTTGACGGCTCGATGACACCAAACAACTATGTGGGATAGAGATTTATTTGGTTTACGAAGATCAGAGAAGATAATAAAAAGCCCCGAATATCTGTTTTGCGATATGAGATGTACTCGAGAGATAAGAGTCTGAAAGAGAATTCATTTCCAGGTATCCAACAGCTTGTAGAAGAAGAGCCTTTTTGTACCGTTGATTCCCATGAGTAGTAAAGTAACATGAATGAAAAGAGATCTAATATACAAGCTTCCAACTCCAGAACAGCTAGGAAAAAAATCGACAATAACCGCAATAGTCCAGAGCCCGGTGCTTACGTCCTTCTCGAACTGGCCGCTGGGTCAACTGTACGTTCGTGCGCATTTTCGTGACATCGAAAAAAATAATAACGAATACAAAGAGTTCGTGCTTCCGTGGTATAATTTTCCCCGTTAATGTTGTTATCGAACACTCAGTCGTGGTTACCTCCCTCGGGCCACTTCCTTGACCACCCCAGGTCCCACGTCATTTCGTAAGTCGCTATGTGCATTTTATGCGAGGGGAGAGAATAGCCTATGCATGCCTTAGTAACTGTCGAATCTCGCATCAAAGGGGTAGGCGGATATACTTGAAGAGTTGAGGGCGAGGCTCGGTATAGGTGTATCCCAGGTAGATGATCAGAGGCAGATATCCACTGAAACAGACATGATTAGAAAAGTTATTTCCCGACATTCCAGCGATAGGAGACGTAAAAAACAGGACTCACTAGTGAATAGCGACTCTGGAGACGCCGATGACCTTGGAAATGCGTTCCTGTTGGCAAAGATACGTAGTTAGCGGGAGGGAATGCAATGTGGCGGAGGGTAATGTGTTACACACCTTGGTTTCTTCGGAGAATTGGGCCATCTTGACGGAGGGATGAAGAACCGTATACCGGACAGTAGTCAGGTGTATATATATAGAAGGTGGGTTGGTTTCTTGGTTTGGTATGGAGTTTAGAGAGTAGTCAGTCAATGTCGATGTCTGATGGAATGAATCTTCGAAGCTGGGCCGGACAAGGTTTTCGCCGAAGCAACAGTAAGTAAGCAACAGTAAGTTAGCAATCCTTCCTGCTCACACATTACCGTTGGAACACGCGCCATTCCTCCGCCTTCACGAGATTATACAGGTATACAGCTTCTGACTGCTTGCTGTATCTGGCTTAACTCTCATACTAAAAGTATCTTTATCTCTCAGGTCGCATCTCTCGACCATGGCTGGAGTCCGGCATTGGTACGTACCTTTCCACCTCCACCAGAAACAACCGGGGCAATGCGCATATCATATAAACTAACACGATATCTACAGGGAGCAAGACAAAGAGGCTACCGTCTACATCGGCAATCTCGATGAGCGCGTCACCGACAGTCTCGTCTGGGAGCTGATGCTGCAGGCCGGCCGCATCGTCAACGTCCATCTGCCCAAGGACCGCGTCACCCAGACTCACCAGGGCTACGGCTTCGTCGAGTTTATCAGCGAGGAGGATGCTGAATATGCCGCCCGCATCATGAACCAGGTGCGTCTGTACGGGAAGCCCATCCGCGTCAACAAAGCGTCTGCCGACAAGCAGAAGACCGTCGAAGTGGGTGCGGAGCTGTTTGTCGGTAACCTCGATCCGATGGTTACGGAGCAGGTGCTGTATGACACGTTCAGCCGCTTCGGGACGCTTATTTCTGCCCCTAAGGTATGCTATGCCATATATTTCATCTAGTAGCATATTGTCCTGAAACTAACACGGTACCTAGATCGCGCGCGACGACGCCAACCTCTCCAAGGGCTACGGCTTCGTCTCCTTCTCCAACTTCGAAGCCTCCGACGACGCCATCGCAAACATGAATGGCCAATACCTCATGAACAAGGAAGTCTCCGTCCAATATGCCTACAAAAAGGACGGCAAGGGCGAGCGCCACGGCGACCAGGCCGAGCGCATGCTGGCCGCCCAAGCCCGCAAACACAACGTCCAACCTACCCCCCAACCGCTCCCGCCGCAACTCGTCGGCGGCCCAACGCCTCCCGCAGCAGCAGCAATTCCTCCGACTCCAATGGTCGACCCCGTCGCAGCCACCATGACCGTGACTACCGGGCCTCCCGACTTCGGCGGCGCAAGGGGGATCCCCATCGTCAACGGCGCTGGCTACCACCCGCACACGCACACCCCGCATATGCCACCAACTCCACACCACCACCGTCCACCACCACCACAACACGCGCCCCCGCATCACTTTGCGCATACCCCCGCTCCCCTCTCCGCCCCACCTCCAGGACTCCCTGCGCGTCCCCCTCCGTCCCAAGCGGGCTATGGCGGGCCGCCGCAGGGCTTCGTGCCTCCGCCGCGCTTTGGTCAGCCACCACCGGCTGGATTTGGACCGCCTCCTACTACGGGTGCGCCTCCGGGTGCGCCTCCGGGGGTTGGGGCTGGAGTGCCACCGCCCCTTCCGCCAGGGTTTCAGCAGGGGGGTTATGGGAGGGGGCGGTGAAGGTGTTTGTTACGGGATGTTTATTGTTGTATGAAAGATTGGAGGAGCATTTTTCTACTCTCTAGATAAAGGAGGGTCCTGAAACTAGGCTACCGAGAAAAAAGAAGGGCCACACGATACGGCACGACCTTTTGCAAACGGTTCTGTCAGATTCCACCTGCAAATATAGGAAAGGAGGATTCCCGCCGGCTGACCTTTTCCCCTACATGAATGAGACTTGGAGGATGGTATGGTGAGTGGACGGAGAAGTGTTGAAGAAGGGATCTGTGGTTTATTGGAACCATTTCAGGAGGATTTATCGGCAAAACACGAGCTTATATACAACATTTCACACGGGGTAACACAAAACGCGGGAAAAGCATGCCTTGAGCAGAGTGGAAAATAAGTTGAAGAAATTTAGATGGTACTCTCGTACATGCGTGACAAGGGAAACGGGCTATTTCTAACAGACAGTGCAGACAAAATGCACGAAATAAAGAAAATCGAATGATGGTGGTCTCAAGCAGAGATATATGTACTATAGAACATAAGAAAGGGGTGCTGGATCGAGAGGGTACTTGCGAAGAGCAGAACAAGGACAAAAAACGTCGCATGTATATCGCAGGCAAAAGAAAATCAAAAAATCAAAAGGACCTAAACTACCTTCCATCCCATCCCATCCCGAATACCATATTATAATTCCCATATCCCATATCCATTCCATTCCCGGGCGCCTCTCCTTCCTCCTCACTTTCAAAATACCTCACGAAAATGAAACGAACTTCGGATCCCTCGGCCTGCCATCGGGCCCAATATCATTTTTCGCAAACCGCTGCTCCGTATATATCCGGCGGGCTTCATTGAAATCCACCCGCCGTCGCTTCATAATTTTCAGTACCTCGCGCTTGGCCACGCGGTCCAGCCCGGCGCGCGAGTCATTGTCGGCGACGTTGGAGGATAGGTCGAAATCTGACGAGGACAAGCCGGCTTCAATGTCGCCAGAGAATGAGGTGGGGAGGTGGCTATAGAGGTAGGATGTGAAAGGGAGGTCGACGGTGGGAAGGTGGGGGAGCCAGTGGGTGCGGGTTAGGTAGAGGGCTGTTGAGGTACAGATAGATTGTTAGTGGGGAGATGGGAGATTGGAGTAGTGAGGATTCTATTGGCAGGGGACGTACCAGTGCCAGTAACGAGGACGAGGAAGGTGATGGAATAGAGGAGGTAGGACATCTTTTCTTCCTGTATATTGTGTCTATTGTATGGAGGGTATGGAGGGTGTATGTGGAAATGGATGAAAGGTGAGACGGTTATGGCGGTTTAAGAAGTGAAGAAGAGACCGGAGAAAGCGAGCGCTGCGTATAGATAGAATAAAAAAATGTAGAATTAGGAAAGGAAATTTTGTAGAGAGCGTATAGATACTGGATATCCAGAGGCCTGCCTGATTGAGGCTTAGGAGTAAGCTCAGAGCGGCTTTTGCGGCAGGATGCGCATATCCCGTAGAGTCCTAAGCTGGGTGACCTGAATAGCGCAGAGACCACACTGTAGGCGTGTTGGGAATGTCGCCTCTTTCAAGCGGAAGGAGATCGCATCATTCGTTGTCCTTGAGACTTGATGGGCTGATATATCTGATATCTACCCAGATATCTACCTAGGTATCGACATATCCAGATGAGATCTCTGGATGTCTCAATGATGCCACTGCCCCGTTTTATGCATGACTAAGCACGGCGGCAGACAGCCCGGGCCGAGAGTATCTCCGGGCTAAACACGCTAGACTGGATTGGGGGACGTTAGCGAACCTTAGTCAGCAGCCAAAGTCTTGGCAGCAAAGACCTGGATATCGAACACACAATTGACATTCGCAGGAGCCAGTCGACGACGAACGAAAGAAAGAAGAAGAATCGCTCCGTCAAAAGAATCAGAATTCCTCCCGCAATTCCCACTCCCATCCACGACTCAGCCATCATGTCGTACGCAGGCAGACCCAATGTGTCAGACGACCTCGTCTGGGAGATCGCCCGTATGTCATCTCATCCATTGGAAGTGATCTGAGTGGGAAGTTAATATACCTAACGGAATAATGATAAACAGGCTCCCAAAACTCCTACCTCGTCAAGCGCGGCGGCGCCCAGTTCTCGCGCGACCCCTTGAACTTGGTTAACAAACACTCGCGGAAGGTGGGCATCAAACACAATTATCAACCAAAGAACTATGGCTGACGGGATGACTATCTAGTACGCTGGTTTTGCCAACTCCAAGGTACGGATATCCTACGAACGAAATAAGAATGGGAAGAGAGCACAATTGGGCCACACAACATGAGAGGAGTTGGGAATTGAGGCTTGAGAGGATGGGATCGGGAATGCAGTGGAATTGGAATTGGAATCGGAATTGATTTGTTATTTGCGTGTATAGGCCGTTGCCGTCCAGCCCACCGCCGAGGGAAACATCTCCGTCATCACCAAGAAGCCCGCTCAGAACAACAAGCCCGGCCCCAGCACCGTCACCAACACCTACAGCTCCACCGCCACCAACAGAAAGTAAGAAATAACCCCGGAAATAGTTGAAATGGCTAGGGCAGATGACAAGCAAGGGGACAGCACACGGAATTGGTTATCCTTGGGCATCCAGGCTGATAGACGATTTGAATATAGGATCTACAAGGGTGTCGCCAACACCGCCGCCAAGGGTGGCTACCGCCCCGATCTCCGCGCCGATGCCGTCAGCCGTGCCAGCGCCATCAGACAGTCGCAACGACCCAAGAAGGAGCTTCCAGCGAAGAAGCCCCGGGGCGCCAAGGCCCGCAAGGCTGAGGAGTCGTCTTAAGGGAATGTTGTTGCAGCAGGAGGAGTTTTGGGCTGCAAATGTGGACGTGGGATTGTCGAGAGGATACTCTTGATATATACTGAATCCCTGAGAGAGGGGATGCTGGAGAATTTTCCGGAATACGGAAATAGAAGGGTTAATGAGGCACCTTTCTGGCAAATCCAGAGTCTTCAAATGAAATTCCTTTATCTTTTCTTTTTTTTTTTTCAATTAAATATGTCTTCTCAATTTCAATCCCAGTGCTAGCTATAACATCTTCTTTCAGGGGCTCTTTGGTCCCTTCGGTCCCGTTTTGCACAACAGGCCAGGGATGATGTCAGATATCGGGTAATAGTATCAGATTTACCGTAGCTAGGACTCTAGGGGAAGCTCAAGAAGATTTTAAGGGATGGGATGGAGATAATAACGGGCATATGGGGTAACAACCACCCGCATCATCCCGAGGTATCTGGCGTGCAAGAGAATAAGCCGGAGGAAGGGGAGGACGGCTGTCTATACTGCACCCTGCTAGTGTATGCGGTGTGTCAGTACGCTGCCGGTGAGGGGCAGCGGGGCATGTTTCCAGCCGCCGCTGTGACCGGTAAGGAAACAATACCCCGTTCCTGTCGTCATTATAGAGACCGCGGTACTGCCTCTCAACCCCAGACCATGTGACATCTCCGTCTCCCTGTTTTGTTTCTTCAACCTCAACTTCTTCTTCTTCTTTCTTCTTCTATTCATCTCTCTCTCTCTCTCTCTCTCTCTCTCTCTCTTCTCTCTCTTCTTTCCAGCATCAGTTCAATTCCTGTAAGTCATCTTCCTCCCTCCCAATCTCAATCCTCTACCCAACGCTCATCTACCTCCTTGCTGACCTCCGCCAATCTAGCTCTACTACCCCTCAATCGCTCTGTTATCCCCCATACCAACTACCCCACTTCCTCTAGATCCCTTACACTAGCCATCATGGTCAAGGCTGGTTAGTTGCGCTTCCAACCTGTCATTCTGCCTTGGGAATTGTCTATTCTAACTAGCTGTCAGTTGTTCTCGGTGCTTCCGGTGGCATTGGCCAGGTACGTATCATACCCTATACATAAACACCCCAACTTTTGCACTCCCTCAATTGCTGCATATATACTAACTGTTCAATCCCGTAGCCGCTCTCTCTCCTCCTCAAGGCCAGCCCTCTCGTCGACGAGCTTGCCCTCTACGATGTTGTCAACACCCCAGGTGTTGCTGCTGACCTCTCCCATATCTCTTCCATTGCTGTACGTACCTGAAGTACACGCATTCTGGAACTTGAATTGAATTACTAACTTGCTGTACAGAAAATCAAGGGCTATCTCCCCAGCGATGACGGCCTCAAGAACGCCCTCACCGGCGCTGATGTCATTGTCATCCCTGCTGGCATTCCCCGTACGCACCATTTCCCCCTATTGATGATACCACAAGGCTAACTGTACAACAGGCAAGCCTGGTATGACTCGTGACGATCTGTTCAAGGTCAATGCTGGCATCGTCCAGACCCTCGTCAAGGGCATCGCAGAGCACAGCCCCAAGGCTTTCGTCCTCATCATCTCCAACCCTGTCAATTCCACTGTCCCCATTGCCGCCGAGGTCCTCAAGGCCGCCGGCGTCTTCGACCCCAAGCGCCTGTTTGGTGTCACCACCCTCGATGTTGTCCGTGCCGAGACCTTCACCCAGGAGTACACTGGCCAGAAGGACCCCTCCAAGACTACCATCCCCGTCGTTGGTGGTCACTCCGGCGAGACCATTGTTCCCCTCTTCAGCAAGGCCAGCCCTGCTGTCAACATCCCCGCTGATAAATACGATGCTCTCGTAAACCGTAAGTGAAAGATTAGGACTAGGAATTATATGAGTGGGTACTAATAAGTGAATAGGCGTCCAATTCGGTGGTGACGAGGTCGTTAAGGCCAAGGACGGCGCTGGTTCCGCTACCCTGTCCATGGCTTATGCTGGATTCCGGTAAGCTACATATCGACAATCTTAGTAGGCTATGCTAATTAGTGCAATCCAGCTTCGCTGAGAGCGTCATCAAGGCCTCCAAGGGCGAGAAGGGCATCGTTGAGCCCACCTACGTATACCTCCCTGGTGTTGAGGGCGGTGAGGCTGTCAAGAGCGCCGTCGGCCTGGACTTCTTCTCCGTCCCAGTCGAGCTCGGCGTAAGTCACCTATAACCTATATCATACTCTTCGAACCCATGAAGCTAACAACATACAGACCTCCGGCGCGGAGAAGGCCCACAACATCCTCAGCGGCGTCACCGATCAGGAGAAAAAGCTCCTCGAGGCCGCCACCAAGGGTCTCAAAGGCAACATCGAAAAGGGAATCGACTTTGTTCAGAACCCACCCCCAAAGTAAACCCACCCGCTTCCTTGTCCGCCAGAATCCAAAAAACCAAATTTCCCTTGCCTTGAAACAACCATCAGCGTTTGTTCTTCCCCCAGCGACCTTTTTACCCCTGGAAACGCACAGCCCTTTTATCCCATTGGCCCTTGAAGTTACAACAGGACGAATGGCTAATTGATGGTTTTTCTTCTTCCCTCTTTCCCGGCGGATTAGGCTCTAGGACATTCGTGAAGTCATGATTGAAACGACGCATATGGCACGAAAAGAAAATATTTTAGTTATACACGCAGCGAGACATTTCTTAAGCAGTAGATAGGGGGATATTCTAAAACGGGAAATTAAAATAAAATACCTATCGAATGAGAAATAGAACGTGTCTTGAAAGAAATACTTTCGTATCCTCCTTTCGTATCTTCTATCCTGTCGCGCTTTGCACTTGGCCTATCCCAACTCAAGAGAACAGAAAATTGTAAAAGGAATCCGATAATGAAAGCCATTCATTAAACCGTCATGAATATATGACCAGCCCAAAATAAACCAAATAGAAATTGAAAAAAAAAACAGAACGCTGCTCAACGCACAAATGGTTGAAACAAAAAGGTTATACGGGGTATCTATCATCATCTAACAAATGCCATACGCTCCTCTCCTCCCTACACCATTAATCCATCATGACACAACCGCCTGCGGGCTTTGCACCTGCGTTTGAGCCTGCTGCGCCTGCGCTTGTGGCTGCGGCTGTATGCTTGGCTGTTGTATCGTCTTGATCTGGAACGTTGCGCCGGGCAGATCTGCCGACTCCGCTTGCACGGTGGCGTTGATACCCAAGTTCGCGAGGCCGCCGCGGATTACCCCGCAGGGAAACCAGAGATACTGTTTTCGGATTGTTAGAGGATGGGAGATGGAATATGGGGATATAGGGGGTTTGGAGAGGGAGATGAGAAAGGGACTCACGGATTGCGCTCTTGTGACGGCTTCGGTGCGGTTTGACATACTCATTCGAGTGAAGGGGCGGAAGGTGTTGTCGGTTAGGACGTAGACGCCCTGTGGGTAGAATTGATGGACTGGTCAGTATGGATGCTATTCCTATAGATGATAGATGGTTTGTTTGAGTTGCGGCTTCGTTGAAGTAAGGGGGCCGGGCGGGAATAGACATTTATGATATGCCTTTTCCACACCTCGCGCAAAAATGGTGTTGCTAACCCTGTGATTCGTCTTAAGATTATCAATTTGCTTGCGGAAGAGGATGGTCCAGAAATCCTTGCAGAGGAACTTTATCACGTCGAGGTTATCTGTGAAGCGGGGGCGGTCACGGGAGAATCTGGTTGATGTAATTTAGTTAGTTGGATGTTAGGTCAATAATATATATAGCTATAGTCTCCAATTGCCAGTTGCTAAGCCCGATGCGAGAGCCAACCCTCGTGGATATATTCGAAAGGAGCAATCGAACAAAGAGGTAGACAGCAGTGTACAGCAGGCCTCTCCTGTACATCCAATTTCAAAATCCACCTTCGTGCACCCAGCTCCTAAAAGCCAACGTAGTTCAACCAACCCCATATACCACTCCGCGAACAACGTCATATACATAAAGCGTATATATAACTTACCTCTCGGCTAGCCCCTGCCCAACCCTAAATCCCAACGTCTCAAGTCTATAGAATGTCGCCTCGCGATGCTCCTCCTCATCTAGTTTCCCCTCCACGCCAGACAATTCCTCCGCCAGCCGCTCGGCCATGGGCACCAGCTCTATCAGCAGCAGGTCGAGGCAGGAGGCGCTGAGGAAGCGCGCGTGTGGGTCGGAGGCGTTGAAGGTGGGGAGGGGGGTGTCAAAGGACATGGTGGCCGGCTGGTAGTGTCGAAGAGAAAAGGAGAAGGGGGTGTAGAGGGGAGCGGGCGTAGGGTTGTATTGAAACAGCTGCGGGGGGAAGTTTGCGCCGAAGGGCGGAGAGGGGATGGTTTAAATGGATATGGGGTGTCGCGTTTTCCGGAAACCACTATGTTTGGTAGGATTGCTTGTACATGGGTAATTTCGGTGTCCTTTTCTCGACTGTTTATCTGGTAAGCTTGCTGAGAAGGGGAGATTGGTTCTGTTAGAATGCGGAGGGAAGCGTTGTATGTATCTGCGGAGGATGGACGGAGGTAGTTAATTACCTAATCCGGAACTAGTGTGGATGCCAATTCTATCTCGAGCATCCATCTACGGTTGTATATGTAGATATTCACGATTGACGAAAAACGAACAAAATTGAATAAAGCATGAAATTATTTCTATCATACCCTCTCCCATACCGACCGACAGTCATGGAAAATATCTTGCTATTTGATCCAACTAGATAAAACCTGATTAAATGCAGCCCCCCAAGCATCCTCTTTAGAAATAGAAATACCCCAAGGCAAAAGAATATAACCCATAAGACATAGGAAAAAACTGATCAAAGATTAAAAGCAAAGAACGCAACAACTCCTCGCTTCAAACTAACTCTAGCTAATATGTTAGGGAAAAAAGCAAAGTCCATAGTCGTGCTATGCGAGATCCCGAACGCCTCGCCGCCCAATTTCCGGTGAGTTCCCCAATCACTTGATCCCCTATTGTGCGCTGGAAGGAAACTACCTGATAATCCGAAACCAATTGCGCCAGCTCTGAAGAGTGCTAAATATCGTACTCGCTAAAGACGTTCCCACAAACGTCTCCTAATCATAAAGACGATGCCACGACCTGAAAAAAGAAAAAGATAGTAACGATTCTTAAGCGTCATAGTAATACGAGTTTAGAGCCGGAGAGTTCGAATCGCTAGCGCTCGAGATGCCGAAGTTGCCATTGGCCATGTTGCTTCGCGAATTAAAGTCTGAATACCCGTTTCGCGCATACTGGCTGCTGGATTGGATGTGGGGCCGTTTAGCAGGACGTGGCGGTTCATCTTCATCGTCGCTTATTGTTAAATCGATGACCTGACTTGCTGGTCTTTTGTTGTTGTTCGGTGTTGGTCGGGAGGCTGATGGTACGGATGACACTTCTCGCGACTGGGCTGATGGAGTAGCTTGCAAAGCTAACGGTGCAGTGGATAGCTCTCGTTTTAAAGTCACCGAGCGTGAATCTTGGATCTCGATCAGGTCGTCGTCTTCGCCATCGCTAGGTGGAGATGGGTTTCCTCCTGCAGTGGGATCGTCCCCTTCCTTAGCTATCGACCATTTTCCATCAGGCTCGACAGTAACCTGATCAACGGTTGAAGGCGTTGACTGAAGGATGTTGTCGACATACCTAATCAAGTTAGTGAAAAAGGGCTTTACTATGATTAGGTTGTATAGCTTACTGGTCAACTTGAAGCGATTCGAAACTTGTAGACTTGTTACAAACCGGACAAGTCCATGTTGGAGCCTGCTCTTGTAATTGTAAGAATGACGTTGCATCGAAACATTGGTTGTGTGAGCAAATCATGGATCGACATGGAACGGCTATTCGAAGTGTCGATAACGGGCATTTGAGTGACATGACAGCTGAGGTAGCAACGATATCGGTATCTTCGGCTTTATCTTTCACTATTGGCATTGTTAGACAAGGAAGTCATAGATGCTCGCAATTCAGGAGTCTCTTACTTTCTCGAATGACTTGTTCAGCAGATATTATTTTGCGTGCTTGGAGTTGCTTCACCAACTCTTCTACCGGATGTTTTTGCACAAGGTTTATTACGATAAAGTATTTCTAGACACAGTCAGTAAGCGATTCACATCAAATCGCTATTTAGTAGATAGCTTGCCTTCTGTGTGAGTGCATATGTCATGACGACACGATTGGCAAAACCAGGGCTCTTCCTCATGCGATCCGTAATATCCGCAGGTCGAGTGGAGCCAGGTCTATTCTTCAGCCCTCGTAGATTCGCTTTGACATCATCCAAGTTGGCTTTGAGCTCGACCTGATGAGGGAAGGCGATGTCGCATTTCGTATACGGAGTGAGGCCGCTATCTGCTGCACAGTAAACCATCACTCGCAAAGAGGGGTCTTTTTGCAACCTAGCTGCGTTTGCTTGTGAAAGAACCACATCGAGAGTCACACTGTCCCGAGTGCTTTCCCTGACTACAGTGAAGTGAACTATTTGTCAGATCTTTGTCATGAATTCGGGGGTTATGGTATGCTTACCCTTGCATTCTTTCACAGGGGTTAGTGGCTCTAAAATCGAGTAAAAAGGACTATCCTTAAAGCTGAGTCGGCCTGCAAGGAAATAAGTAAGTTCCCGGTTTTATAAGTATACGAAAGGTGTCATACCAGTTGAGAAAGAGTGTGCCGGAGTCATTGGGATAGGAAACGGCGATATTGTCTGCGGTGTGTAAGGGGAGGCTGCAGAATGGGATTGTTGGTAGGTGGGGGAGGAGTGCGTTGGAGTAGGCGGCATTTGAACATGAGAAGTCATATAAACAACTCTTTTTAGCTGGTTATACCGGTCGAGTTGCCCGGATCGGAAGAATCGTTCAAGGCCTGTGTTATGGCAACAACATTCCAATATCAGTCTCTGTTGAGGTAAGAGGAGGGGGGTGAGATATGGGAATACTAGTACTAACGCTCAATGACTCGGTCCTGCAAGACTGCCTTGACCCCCGAGACAGGCAAATTCTCGCTCCGCAGTATATCCTTCAGCTGGACGTTCAGCAAACTCGGAGATCTCACCAAGTTGACGACTTTTTGTAAGTCTGCCTGGGTGTCCTGGCCTGTCGCTGCCATTTTCCGGGGCCTTTGGAGATAGACGGCGGGAGACTAGAGAATGAGGAGGTGGAGTTCAAGGCGGCGAGGTTGCAAAGGGTGTTTGGGAGAGAATACATTTGCGAGTAAAGGATACACAGATAAAAGCCAACGGCGGAGAGTCTCGAGGAAGTGTGAACGGAATACAGCATCCAAGGATTGTCCCGGGCGTCTTTGTCGCCGTCGTGCGCGAGACGAAAGCTCCGAAGTTGCTGTGACCTCACTCTGCGGCGGCCCCCGCTGACATAAGCACCGCGGAATAACTAGAGAATTTTCTTTTCTCCAGAGACCAACACCAGCTAACTCACTCCTAACTCGCCGGAATTGCAAATCTATTACAATTAATCCTGCAGCAACACTTACACGAGGCTATACAGAACCCCCGCCATTCACTCGTGGTCGACTTACCCGGCCAGTGAATCTGCGCATTCCCCCCCTCGCCCGTCTGAAGGGCCATATCAGTATACCCGCTTCAAGCGCCCCTCAACTTTGGACTCGTTAATACAAAGAATTCTTCAAAATGGCTAAGGGACTCCGCTCCAATGTGAAGCAGAAGAACAAGTCAAAGCTGCGCGCTACGGTATTTGGACCGGTTATTGACTCGAGAACCGAAAGACTGTCGGCAAAACTGCAAGAGCTGGCAGCAAAACCAAAAGAGGCAGACATGGAGGACGCAGGTATGCAATGCTTCATATTTCAACCGCTTAGTTTCTCTATTTGAGTAAGCTAACATCTCTGTTTTAGATAAAGCAGATGCAGACAAAGAGGATGAGGGCGACGCAGGAAAAGGTCCGTACAGTTCATATCAGATTGCAAGGGGGATATCGCAATCATCCCCGGCTTCTTCCAACTTACCGTAACAAAGAAAACAATACGGTCTACTTGAACAAATCCTCTAACATTGGTTTCAAAACAGAAATGGACATTGATCAGCCATCCGGTGCAGCAAAGGCATCCTCCGGCAGTGCCAACCGAATCCAAAAGAGAGCTCGACGGAAGACGCGCCCCTCTATTACATTTGCAGCGCATCCCCAGAAAGCGAAAAGACTAGGGAAGAAGAAATGAGGATTAACTCATCATTGATCGAGCTGTTATCCTGCCTCATGATACCCGTTTTAACCTAAAAGTTAAAGTTATGGCATCGGTCTGGATTTGGCGTACTTGGAATGATATTTCGATTGTATGGGCATGTACTCCGGCGTTATAGATTTTATGACCGGCCTAGAAATCAAATCACTGTCAAAATTTGTTAATATCATTGGACTCTAAGATCTTGTTTGTCCCAATGACTTGAACTATTCAATCACCTCGAGTTCATCACCTTGACGGCGTATGACTTCAACCGATGAACGAACAATTGATGACTGAGTAATCCATAGAAGACTCCTCACGTAAATAGTACCAATACCCAGTTCGTATATACATTCTACATCTGATTGTGGTATTTAACAGCAGGGGAACAATATCTCCTCTATGCATTTGCTGCTTAATCATCCGCCCGCCAAGCTGTGTCCGACAGCGCGTCCCACCGGTGGAACGAGGCTATTCCAACGTCAACCATCCACCCCCTTACAATACGCAGTACGTATATCAGACACACAGCATGCAGAGCTTCAAGTAGACTGAACAATGGAGCTTGTTCATTGTTTAAAGGTGGTACTTTTTGTCTTTCCTTTCGTTTAAATACTTCTAACTCGTTCTCTTTCATCTGTTATGACACCATGGCGCCAAAATGGCCCCTTTTCCTTGCGAACCTACTTTTCCCCCTGGCAATTCTTTTGTTCGCCAGCGGCTTTTTCCCTTATAAACCATTTATTCCGGGTTTAGCAACGTTCAGCGAGAAGAGTCATGGCGTTCAAACATCAGCACCGTTCGACAAAGTCATATTCATGGTGGTTGATGCGCTGAGGAGGTAAATCAGTTTCTTGTTTTGCTTGATGAACCGAGAGATCCCTATCACTAACACTGCATGTAGTGACTTTGTATATTCAGAAAACTCTGGTTTTACGTTTACTCAAGGGTGAGTGGGAGATGCTCTTGTTCGACTATGGGCTTTCCTTAACGCCCCTAATCATTCTGCAGGTTAATCCAATCTGGAGCCGCCTTGCCATTTACTGCCCATGCGGGCGCGCCGACGGTCACAATGCCACGGGTAAAAGCCATTACTACAGGCTCAGTGCCGTCGTTTCTTGATGTGATTCTTAACATTGCAGAATCTGATACATCTTCGACCCTCGTCCATCAGGATACATGGCTTGCCCAACTGAAAGCCCGACCAGGCGGACGTCTAGTCATGTATGGGGATGACACATGGCTGAAATTGTTCCCTGGGTTTTTTGATAGGCACGATGGCACGACTAGCTTTTTTGTATCGGTAAATGCAACGTACTGTGACGGCGCCGTCTCGGCGCGTCTCTAAGGAACCAAAGCTGATTATAATTAGGATTTTACTGAAGTAGATAACAATGTCACGCGTCATGTCCCAGATGAGCTTGTAATGGAAGATTGGTCTGCTATGATTATGCATTATCTTGGCTTGGATCATATAGGTCACAAGTCGGGTCCGAATAGGTAACTTCCCCTTTCCACTTTAATCATGCTTTCGGTTCTAACGCAGACCTAGCTCCCATATGATTCCTAAGCAGGAGGAAATGGACTCGGTTGTCAGTCAGATATATAACGCCATGATTAATAAGGATCATCTTTCGTCTACCCTTCTCGTATTATGTGGTGACCACGGTATGAATGACGCTGGAAACCATGGCGGCGCATCTCCAGGAGAGACTTCGCCCGCTCTCGTGTTCATCTCCCCGAAGATACAACAAATACAGGGGCAAGATAGTACTTCAGAGTCACCCACTGCAAACTTTCAGTACTACCAGTCAGTTGAACAATCTGACATTGCTCCAACTCTAGCGGGGTTACTTGGGTTTCCCATCCCTCTCAACAGCCTAGGTGTTTTTATGCCACAATTCCTACCAATGTGGAAAGATGGTAAGTTTTAAGAAATTTAAAGGAAAAAAATCTCAATTCGCAATTGAGCAACTTGGAGAACACGAACTGACTTTATCTAGGTTCTGAAAGACTTGGTGTTCTCATGGAGAATGCAAGGCAAATACGGAATGTCGTTAAAACTACATTCCCAGCCTATGAATTCAGCGATCAACTTATCCCTGGAGCATGCACTCCTACCTCAGATACAGAGCTTGCGTCACTCGAATGTGACTGGCAACGCGCATGGCAATTAACTAGTGCAGCTAGAGAAAGTAAAATCCATTCCAAGGCAGCTGAGGATGCTCTGCTTGCCTTCTCCCGCGCCGCTCAAGATGTCATGAGTAGCACAGCTAGCAACTACAGTATGGATAAGCTCTATGTGGGCATTTCCATCGCTGGCCTGATACTTTCATTATCAGCACTTTCATCTTATCGCGCCTTGGCGAAGTCCAAAGGGGCTGGTATATATGGCTTTTTTATTTCTATAACTTACGGTGCCATGATGTTCGGAAGCAGCTTTGTGGAAGAGGAGCAACAGTTTTGGTACTGGGTTCTCGGTGGTTGGGCATTTTACCTCTATGCTGGGCCCCATTTTCAACACCAAAGCACGACAAGTACCCGGACCCCGCATATTTGGAGTCCTTTTATATTCGCCCTTTCGTCAAGAATAATGCGGCGATGGAACCAAACGGGGCAAAAATTTACTGCGGAACCTGATATAGCAAGGACGTTCTTGCCTAACCACCCAAACTTCCTTTGGATCCTGGTTCTCCTGACATACACCGATATATGCCAAAGAGTCATGCGACGTAGGTCTTCGACAAGACCCACCTTCTTTTCGCGCTTCTACTTTCCTGTCTTAACCAGCTTCGCATTTCTCTTCAAGCTTTCCTTCACCTCCGCCGACTCCCCAGAACTCATTCAGGGTAGCCTTCTTCTCAAAGGCCTGGTAGAAAGTGTTGCCGGCGTTTCCCTCGTTTCCCAAGCCAGGGCCGTCTTCTCCGGCCTCGCCATCGCGCTGGCCTATGCAATCTACATCGAAGTCCAGCGACGTAGCGCTCTCAAAACAAGCACTCAACGTAACAGAACCTTAAACGGCAATACACCTCACAGCACAACCACAACCCTTCTCACTGACCTCCACGACCTCACCACCCTCTTCCTCCTTACCCAGTCGAAACCAACCAACATTCCCCTCTACCTCCTCTTCCGCGCACAGCACACCGCTCTGTCCGCCATGCACCTCTCCACGGCCGAAATATCTCTCGCCTCCCTGATCCTCCAATACACCACGTTCTTCGCCCTAGGCGGTTCCAACTCCATCGCTTCCGTCGACCTTTCAAACGCCTACAACGGCATCAGCGGGTACAATGTTGTTCTAGTCGGCATTCTAACGTTTGCGGGCAACTGGGCAGGGCCGATCTGGTGGGTTTTGGCGACGTGGGGTTTATTTGCTGAGACCGAGCGTACAGGTGGGAAGGGCAAAGTAAAGGGGAGGGGATGCGATCATCTGGCATTGTTGACATGTTTTGTGTCGACGAGCTTGCTTGCGGTGATGGTGGCGTGTACTGTGTTGCGAACGCATTTGTTTATATGGACGGTCTTTTCGCCCAAATTCTTGTATAGTATGGCGTGGTGTTTGGGGCAACATTTGGTTGTTAATGTGTTGATTGGCGAGTTAGTTTTGGGATTGATTTGTTAAAGTGGTCTATACACTTTGTTTCGAATAGAGCAGGTAGTATAATATGGGACGGATATAAGGGGAGGATTTTAGAGGTTTTGAACATAGACGATACTTGATTCGAACTTCGTGGATATCATGCAAATTTACAAGATTATATAAACAGAACATGCTGCCGAACACCATCCTCTCCTATCTCGTCTGATCAAATATCAACCTAGGCCGGACCGTCCACCAAAAAAAAGAAGACCCATTGAACGTGTAAAAGAACCTAGGAGAAAAAAGAATCACCTACAACCCCCCAAAAATATCATCAATCGCATCCCCCTTTTTCTTTTTCTTCTTTTTCTTTCTCTCCTCCTTCGCCCCCTTCTCTTCTCCCCCCTCCTTCCTGCGCTTCTTGCTTTTCAACCTCACTCCCTCATCCCTATCCCCATTCTCGTCCCCGTCAAACCGCGTGGATAAATCTTTTTGCTGGGGTTTTTCCGCAATCTTCTCTGCATCCCCTTCTCCAGAAGTAGCCGGCAGACTGGACAGATGCTGCTCCTTTCTTCCTCCGTCATTCTCTTTTACCTTCCGCTTGCCACCAACCCCCGCTGCAGATGTAAGAATCCTCCCCCTCTCCACTACCTCCCCAACATCCACCTTCACATCCCCATCGCGTCCAGATATACCAGCAGTACCACCCGCCTCCGCCTGCACTACCGACGGCGCTGACGCTGATGTACTGTGGTCAGCAGCGGCGGGATCGTAGTAGTCCTCAGCAACCCTGACGGCCCGCGCAGCTTGCGCTAGTACAGCGAGCAGCACGACGCCCAGAGAGGAGAATTGGGTGTCGGCAATCACAGTTGTGAAGGCGCTAGGAGGATGTTAGTGGATAATCGTTTGTTTTTTAAGTGAGAAAAAGATGAAGCAGGGAACGATGCAGACGTAGAAAGCAGGCCCGAATTGGGAGAAAAGATACATAGACAACCAGACAGATAAGCTGGATTTGATGACATGTATGTTGGAAAGAGATAATAAGACGTCTAAAAAAAATCCGTCTCAGAAGAAATGTTCCCTCCTCTTCCCCCGAAAAGCATCACGAAAACAAGAGCCCAAAACCAAAAATCAAGAAGCGAGAAAAAACAGAAATAAGAAAAGAGAGAAACTCACCCATAACACCCCGGCACAACCCGAAAATGAACGTAGCGCATCCTCTCCAGCACCTTCTTTTTCCTCCCACCCCCATCTTCCTCATCACTATACTCATACCCCTCCTTTTCCCACCCATCGACTTCATCCAGCAACCTTCCCATCGCCCGTTTCAACATAGCCAGCCATCGCCACCACTTAGTCCCGCGGTGCTGATTCTTGTTGTGGTGGTAGAGGAGGTGGAGGGTTGTAAGAATTGCATGGAGGGAGGTGGAGGGGGGAATGGGAGCTTTTGGTGATTTTGTATTGAGAGCCTTTGGTCCCATGGAGGAGGGAATATTCATTCCTCTTCTCACATATATGAATTATGGTAATTGAGCCAGGTGCGGTGGACGGGGTGAGGGTTTACGATGGCGTGTTCTTTTCTTTTTGAATACGGATGTGGTAAGAGAGGAAGGGAGATTTAGGGAAATGTGCAGGTGACTATTATGTATATTATGTGGAGTATGGAGTTTTGTCAAGGTCGATAATTGTAGAAATCCGTTCGTATATGGTAAAGTCCATTAGATAAAATATCGCGCGGGGTTGAAGTTAGGCGACCCGCTGTCGTCGATTGGTTTTGCCAAGCGCGGGAGAAAAAGAAGGGTTTTGTGTTATCCGCAACCTTATTTCAATGACACTCGGCCAATGTATGGACGTATTCGCAACGTAGAGGCATAAATGAAAGTTGATTAGGTGTTTGGAGTAATAGATGGAGCTATGGGAATGTCATAGGAAGTGCAGTGCCACAGAAAAGATCTTTTTTTTGTTTAGTTACAAGTACATCATCGCCAACAAGTGGGTAAAGGAGTGAAAGATGTGCAAGACAGATGCGAAACAAAATAACAACAAATCAAGACCGGCCTCCTCTTGTGTTCACGTACATTATTGCCGACCAAGGTCGTTGTATAGAGGGCTTGACTCGTAAACGACAAGAAACGGCAAACGGATAACAAAGGTGGAAGGGGGGAAAAAGAAAGCTACCTAATTATTATCGAGCAAAATCGCCAGCCATCCATCGTTCCAACAACTTGAGTTTGCAAACCAACCGGCGAGACAAACACTGAATTTGCCAATACCCAAGCCGCGATAGTAGCAGGCAGAATAATGGCTTCCCCAATGTCAAGTCGAACAGCGGGCAGCATCCCCAAGTTTTGTTAAGATATTTTTTTCAGCTGCTCCCGTTTTCGGTAAAGTAAGCAAAACACGAACAAAATGGAACGAAAAGATTAACAAAAAAACTGCTCGCAGAAACTACACACACGCAGTCTGACATACACATCTGTCATAAGACGGACATGCTGTCCAAGGGATACTAAGGGATAAAAAGAAAGAATGGGGAAAATAAACACGCGACAATAGCACTTGGGTCATCCGTCTACTCTCAAGAAGAGCGAGGGCGGTTAGTAGGAGAGGGGCCTTCCCAGCAAGGAGACACCATAGGATACATAGGGCCCATGTGAGCATGTCCGTTCAATGCGCCACGACGGGGCGTGAAGGAGCGGCAGTAGTAAGCCTCACGCTCAGCAGCGGTGGTGCCACGGTCAAACTGAGAGCGACGGCGACGTTGTTCGTCACGATACTGCTGGCCTACACGAGGCGCAAAAAGACCTGCAAGATATCAGCGTAAGGATCTATTAAAAAAAACCATTATTCCTTCGGTACTAGGTAAGGAGGATGTGATGTTCGGAGATCATACCAACATGCTCTGCATTCTCAACGCTGCGACGCATTTTTGACGGATTGTCAGGGCCGGGGAAGCGATCTTCAGTGCCAGCCAATGGCCCGGTGCCAGTATGGAAAATCTAGAGTATGTTTAGCCATGGACATCTATTCATCTTTGAAAAAGACATACCTTTGGACGGAAAGAAGGATGCTCGAGCATGACAGAGCTGTTGCGGAATTTCTGGACCAGGCAATCCTTGCCTTGGATAGCTGTGAAGGCTTCAGTACAAGCTTGACTAAGAAGGAAAGAAAGCCACTTACTGGCATAGGATATCTCAGCAACTTTGTCACTATTAAAGCAGTTCCTATACACTAGTTAGCAAGACTGATTTGTGGTTTATGGTACATTTCAACATACCAGGTATGCCCTGCACGAGCTTTGGCAAACTAGGAAAGAAGTTAGTATAGGGAGGAGTGGCTAAGATCGGAAAAAACAGCCTACGTCGATAATATCAATAGGCTAATAGCAGTTAGTTAAAAGTTCAGCCAATCGTGTCACTGGAAAAGATACTTACGTCCTCAAAGTTGATGAAGGCATAGCCAACACTACAAGCAGGTTTAAGTTAGATCAAAGGAGAGAATGATAGGGGGTGACGTGTCACTGACTTGCAGTTATTTGCGAAATCTGAATAGAGAAGACGTTAGTATCATAAATATAGACAACGATTGTGAGGGGACTTACCAATACGCAGATACATGAAGTCGTATTTGCCATGGCTGGTTTCATCGACGATCTCCTTGAGCATGGCCTATGAAAGTGTTAGTACGTTTCAGTGACCGTTGTTACACAAGATAGGGGTTACTTACTTGATCAATCTTGTTCGGAATATTGCGAAGCATAATCTGGTGAGCATCAGCAACAGCAGGATATACCTTGGGCGGTTAGGGAACAAACCGTAGTGCGAACATCAACGCCACAGCGAATGCGTTCGATATCAACGAAGTTCTGATTGTTAGAGCGAGAATCGCCATGGCGACCAAAATCATGACGAGGACGATAAAAGCCACCGTCATTCTTTGGAAGCCAATCCATGGTAGCAACATGGTCATCAATTGGGATGATAGAGCGGCCAGTAGGGCTAAGCTCATGGTAAGGGCTAGGAGACAATTGGGTAGCGGGTCGACCACCAAAGGCGCGTCTACGTCCCATGTCAGATGGCGGATAGAAGTCACGCTCAAAGCACCCGTGACGGGGAGTTTGTGGCTCTGTAACGTCTGGTTTGTGGAGTTTGAGCTCCAGAATGCATTCCTAATGGTATAGATTAGAAAAAACGCGTCGTATATATATTTAAAAGCATGAGAATACTTACATCCACTGATGTCCCGTTCAAAGTAGAAACCACGTTTTCAGCAGCACGAGTGTCGAAGAATTCGAAAAGAAACTCGTCAACATTCGCTTGACTAGTAGGCAATCCGTGGAACGCCTTGAGGTCACCGAAGGTCTCTAAGAGATTCTTGAACGAGTGCGAAACGACGCGGGCATCTAAAGCAGAATTATTGCTGTCATAGTAAACAGAGGCAGACACTTGACCTTCGTAATTGGAAATCTGGTCGACGTTGGCAGGCTCAAACTTCTGAGCGTACTCTTTTGCAGTCATAAAGCGGAGACGCCATTCTGGATGAAGACGTGCAACTTTCTCGGAGGCTTTTTTGGCATCGCGAGAATCGGTGAAGCCCACATAGATGCAGTTCGTGGCACTAAGCTCACCAAAGACAGGTCCCTTGAGAGTCCCAAATTCACGGCGCTGTCAAATAAATGAAGTTAGCAGCTATTCTGTACTGACAAAATGAGAGCCACTTACGCTGAAAAGCTCAGCAAGAGTAAGATAGGGGAGATTAGGTGGAACACCCTCCATAGCAAAGGCACGGTTGCGGTTTTCGCTGTCAAACTGGCCCATCTGGGCAAACATCATGGGGAGCGGGGCTCTAGCCATCCTTGCTTTGCCAATGGGACCGAATCCAGGGAGACTACCGCCAGAGCGCGGTCCAAAGACGTCACAAGCGTCACGAGGATAAGGCTCAGAAGTAGCGGCAAGATAGCTCATGCTGGAGACAGGCTGATTCCCAGGGAAAGTTTGACGCGCAGCATAATCCAAGGGATTCATACCGAAACCAGACGGAGTAAAGCTGGATGCAGTTGGAGAAAGCTGGATGCGGCCAGCAGAAGATGGGGTAGACAGGAATGGATCTTGAACGTGATTCCCAAACCCATGGCTAGATAGACCAGGTTAGAAGACGTGTTATTGCACGTACGTAGGGCAAGGATAACTTACATGGAGTAGAACGGACGATTGCCATTCTCGTGAGGGGTAAATGCATTTCCGGCTTCAAAACGGGACTTGAGACGGACGTCTTCAGGAGAAAATGCAGTGAGCTTGGTCTCAGGAGAACCGTGGCGCGAAGCAGCAGGGTCAGAAGAGTGAGGGCTGCTACTGGGAACAGCAGAAGATCCGTTGGCGTGCATGTTTGCTTGCTTTCAGGAAAATCAACGAAGAAGAGAGTGACAGAAGAAGTTGCTCTTAGAAAAGCTAGTTGTAGGAGCTGTTGGGCTCGAGATTTTGTTTTGTAACTGGGAAATGAGTCAGTCCTGAAGAAAAGCGGTTGCTACGACGAGATGGTAGTGATGATGAGAGCAAGCTAATGGAGAGCACGAACACGACGAACGTACCTGGAAGAGATGAAGACGAGAGATCGAACGAACGAACGAGATGAAAGAAGGAAGAAAGTGGTAAGAGATGGCAAAGAGAAACGAGAGAGAGATGGATAAGTAGTAAGTAAGAAGATACGACGGTAAAAAGTGCAGTAGATGGAAAAGATATATCTCTATGACATATATCGGCTAAACTATATTGGGAAACGAGAGCGTAGAAAACCAGTGATGGTGAAGGGGATGAGGACGAAAGGAGGCTGGGATGAAGAGGAGAAGGAGGAGAAGGAGGAGAAGAAATATAAAAAGGGCTGGGGATAGACGAGGATGATGAAGAAAGAAGCAGTGATGGCAGGCAAGCGGAGGAGAGAAGGGGGAAGAGAGGGGTAAAGGCGGAGTGAATGGGCAGTGAGGAGGAGCCCCAGCAGAGCAGCCAGAGCAGCCAGAGCAGTGAGGATGCTGGGCAGGGCGACACGACCCGCCGTGACCAGGCGACACACTCAGCCAACCACAGCTGGAAAGACAGCTGGAAAGGGAAAACAGATGAGGGGAAATGATTGGAGAGAGGCTGGGATAGCAGGGTGAGGGGGGGACGGGAGCACGAGAGAGCGGAGACAAGAGCAGATTGCTGCAGTTGAGGATGATGAATGAATGAATGAATGAAAGAGGAGGAGAAGAAGAAGAAAGAAAGAAAGAAGACAGTCCAGACAGAAAGAATTATATGGCTGGCGGAAGATGACAGAAACAGCAGGAAGGGGGGATTACCCCTCTTTTGCACTTCAGTTGGCAGATATCCCATCCTCATACCTTGAGAATGAATTCACATCTTGTCCCCTCCCACTGCACATTGTAGAACAGTAAGAGTAATTATCCATCTAGCTGAGCACATACAACCCCTATCATCAAAGAAGAACCCTCTAGAAAAGGGGCAGATCCTGCTGTAGCAAACACCCCCTCTACGCCGTCACAAAGGCCCCAGATAATGGGAGCCATTCTTTTATTTCTAGTACCTATGGGCGGAAACACTAGACACGAGATATAGAAATGCTCGATAGGCCCCGGGAGAAGTGCTCGAGAACGCTTAAAAAAAACAAACGTAGCCTACACCGTAACACCCCTACCAGGAACAAACGACGACGCATGCAACGACCAACGTTTACATAGATGGGATGGATGCATGGTAGGGTACGGCTATCCGTAGCTATTGGAAGCAACGCCCAGAACACATAATCGAAGCAAAAGCAGCGGCTGGCCGGCTGGCTCTTTAGGATAGGGAAAATAAAAGACCTAAAGACCAGATATGGACCCCCGTACATCGTGAATATGTACGGGCATACTATACAGAGGACCGAGGTTGCGGTATAACTCAAGTGTTCAAAGGCGGGCATCACTAGTATGAGGTATATAGACGCCCATGAGACAGGATATCAAAGCAGTCTGGAAATGGCATATAGAATGGGTAGTACTACGTCTACCACGAAGAAGAGAAAAAAGAGAATGAAGTAAAAGTTAAGTTGACCAGGGGGGATGGGAAGAACACAACATGATAATGGCGGCTCCTACAAGATACTAATAGGTAGTAAACATAGAAACAAAAGGCATACACCAAACAGCGTATGTACGGGCCTCCATATCATTCATATCGACCAAGGGAACACAGCACCGTAGACGCCGTATATACCGTAGACACCGTAGACACCGTAGACACCGTAGACATGCACCGTAGAATAATAACTCACGGACACAGCCGAAGTTGATATCTTGGCGCGGTCTCTAGCGCGGTTTTCTGCCGCTGCCGCTGCGTTCTCTTATTGGGCCGGAGCCGCCCACCGCCCACCACCCGCGACATCCCCAGATTAGATAGACATCACAGTGATCTCTCCGGCGGACATCAGACAGTACTGGTATAACACTACGTTCTATTTGTATACCTCTTGGACTGGCTCTGAAATCACCTTTCTATTATGATTCAATGACAACCCCGAATTCCTAGCTTCTTCGTTACTACTACTAACTACTACCCCTTTCCGACCCAATCTCCGCCTCCGCAGTCCATTCCGCAACTATGCCTTCCGCCATCCCCTCTCACAGGGACCCCTCCTATATCCTCAACCAGGTATATTCACCTCTTTATACGATTTTAAATACAATTACTAACAAAACACAGATTGTCATCTCCCCCTCCGACACTGACTACCTTGACCAACTCATCCCCTCCATCCGCGAATACAGCCACGGCAACAAAACCTCCCAACTCCTCCAATCCCTCTCCAAGTTCGCCAACGACCGCGAAGTTGAAATAGAACGCAACTGCAACTCAAACCACCAGGAGTTTGTCTCCTCCGTTAACCAGCTGCTGCGCGTGCGCGAGGGCACCGTCAGCCTGACCTCCGAAATCCTCGACCTTAACCAGTCCATCCAGGCAAGCACCGAGCGGCTGGCAGAGCAAAAAAAGGCCCTGGTCGAGTCGCGGAGTCACCGCCAGAATATCGATGAAACCTCACGTGCCTTGCAGGATTGTTTGGAGGTGCTGAGACTGGCGAATCAGGTTAATGACTTGCTGGCCAAAAAGAGCCACTATGCCGCGCTGCGGGCGCTGGATGAGTTGCAGAACGTCCATTTGAGGGGTGTCACGCAGTATAAGATTGCGGAGATGATACAACGCTCTGTCCCCGTGACACAAAAGGCGATTGCGGAGGCTGTCATGGCCGATCTGAATACGTGGCTGTATCGGATCAGAGAGATGTCACAGTATCTCGGCGAGATTGCCCTGTACCATACCGACCTACGCAAATCGAGGCAGAAGGAGCGGGCAGAGGCAAACCCGTATTTCCGCCAATTTAGACTCAATTCGGCTATCGAGTTGGTGTCTGATGAGCATGAGGAGTTTGATTTGTTACAGAATGATGACTTGCAGGTGGATTTTACGCCGTTGTTTGAGTGTTTGCATATCCATCAGTCCCTGGGGCAGATGGATAAATTTAGAGTAGAGTATGCTACTACCAGACGGAGGCAGAAGGAATTGCTTCTCCCGCCCTCCATTTCGCTTGTGGATGAGGATGGAGCCAGTCTCCATACGCTTTTGGAGGAGATTGCGGGGTTTGCTATCGTTGAGCGGACAACTATGAAGAAGATACCCAACCTTAGGTCGTCTGTTGATGTAGGTTTTTACAAAGCGTATCCTATCAGTTTTGGAGGATTAGCTAATATTTCGAATTAATTAGGTGGACGAGCTATGGGATTCCATGTGTCAGGGTGCCGTCACCCTTATTTCAAAAGCTCTCGACACAGTCGACAACGCGGAAAACATCCTCAAAATTAAGAATCTGATTGCCTTATTTATGCAAGCTATGGACGTAAGGCTCTCATACACCATGTTGATAAGACTTGTGCTGACACAAATTAGACTTGGGACTTCCCCGTGTCCGTATTTGATAACTTCCTTGTCACCTTATTTGGGAAATACGCTGAGCTTCTCAAGAAGAGATTCAGTGACGACTTTCAAGAAGTATTACCCCCTCGTTTCTTTCTCACAAGGAATGAATGCTTACCCTTCTCAGATCGTTTCAACCGACGACTACATGCCAATGCCGATCCAGAACATCGAAGAATACGATAAGGTTCTCAATGTTAGCTGGTATACCCCAGAAAAGCCACGGGAAGAGCAGACGTACGCTTTCACTCCGTCGTTATCTATATTCCTTCACTAACTGTACTAGCTTCCCATGTGTTCTACCCTTCTCCCAAATGTACCCCCTATGCTGCATCGACATCCGAAACTTCCTCAACCAATTTTACTTTTTCTCCAACGACGACTTCCAGCATCCAAGCATGATCGACGAAACTCTGAAAGAAGTACGTACTGCACACCACCCTTCCTTTTCATCTCTCTACTAACGCAATAACAGTCCCTTGACTCCCTCCTCTCCGACAAAGTCTGCGAAACCCTCGTCGAGCGCCTGGGCTCCCAATACCTAGGCCAAATCGTGCAGATTCTCATAAACCTCGAACACTTTGAAGTTGCCTGCCAGGAGCTCGAGCTGCTCCTCGCCGCCGCCCGCTCCCCGCACTCGGGCAGCAGCGGCGGACCCGGCGGCGCCATAACGCTACACGCCACGGAGAAGTTCCGTAGCAACAAGAAGGCAGCCGAAAAACGCATTTTCGAGGTTGTCAATTCCAAGATTGATGATTTGGTCGAGACGGCCGAGTATGACTGGATGGCACCGAAACTACAGATGGAGCCGAGCAATTACATGCAGACTCTAACGCGGTTTCTGTCAAACATCATGAACTCGACTCTGCTAGGTTTGCCGACGGAGATCAAGGAGTTGATTTATTTTGATGCGCTGAGCCATGTCGCAAATATGGTGTTGGTGCGTACCCTTAACAACCCCCCAAGCAGCTACCCACAGACCTTTAACCCTTGCGAAAATAACAGGCCCTACCCCTCTCTCCCTCCGTCAAAAACATAAACCTCAACGGCGTGGCTGCGCTTGCGCGAGACGTGGAGTACCTAGTGCAATTCGTGGATTCGCTGGGCGTGCCGATCCTTCGCGAGAACCTGGACGAGCTGACGCAGACGGTGCAGCTGCTGCAGGCGGAGAATGCAGATGAGTTTTATGATATTTCGACGAGGAATAAGAAGTATGGACGCGTGGATGCGATGAATGGACCGATTTTGCTGGAGAAGTATGTCCTTTTTTTCTTCTTTGGCTATATTGGGGGGTGTCATTTCTCAGCGGACGTATAACGTGAGAACTAACATGTGTGTTACTGTTGTAGGCTTGTTTCGAACGCGCCCACGCCGCCGCAGAAGACGGACAAGTTTAGTGCGCTGTCCACCAGGTTTGGGATGAAGTAGGGACCGCTCTATACATAAACCACCTTCCATCATGAGTGGGGGAGCTCCTGGTGAGCACCGGCTGCTACGACTTTACGAGAAAGGTACCATAATAAGCAGTTGAGAACAGTGAGGTACTGGGTATCAAGCGGCCAACCAACCAAGAATAGCTGGATGGTTAGATCAACTAACTCCATTTACAAAATCCCCCGATTCGACTACAAATTCGTCCCCATCAGCTCTGTTCCGCAAGAGGGAAAGAAATACCTCAACATTGTGATATCACGAAAACGAAAAAAACTAAACGCCCTTTTCAATTACCCAGAAGTTTGACGCGCACTCCGACATACCACGAGCAAGACACAACAGAAAAGGAAAAGAAAATACCATCTGACGGAATAACCAAACAAGCGAAGGCGGTATTAAAAGAAAAAACGCGCGAAATAAAAAGCAATAGGGTCATTATATAAACGACAAAGCCAACTCCATGATATCCCATACCAGCCCCCTTGATTTCCCTTTCTTCTCCCTGTACCATTGCTACAAGAAAACTCCTGATATCCCATAGTCACATATGGGTGGCTTCTGTTCGAATTTCATTCACAATCCAACCTCACTCGCGTCGGACTCACTATATATTCAGCGGCCCTTCGTTAGCATAGAAACCTCTCACGAGACGGACTCCTTTTTCGGTATCAAAGGGATACTGACCTGCTGCGGGGGCATATGGGGATATGGCGCATACATGCCCTCAAACATCTGTGGCTGCGGCTGCCCATACGCCGGATCTGACTGTACAGGCGCTCCGTACATCTGCTGTTGACGGTAATCCTGCTCCTGGCCCATAGGATGCTGGCCCAGCGAGCCATAATCTGGCGGGCCCATATGGTGCTGCGGATGCTGCACACCACCGGGTTGCGATTGGGGCGGCATCTGGCCCGGCCCTGTATTGGTCGATGGAGCCGCAGCGGCGGCAGCAGCGGCATTGGGTGCTCCGCCGGCCTGCGCGGACCGCTTGGCGTGCGGCGTGGCCTCCTCGCGCGGCACGATGTCGATGAGGAAGTCAAACATGTCCGACTTGGAGAGGGCGGCGGCGATGTCTGAGCGCTGCAGGGTGCGGCGCTTGTTATCCTCGGCGTGTATCCAGGCGCGCATGGTCAGCTCTGTGATGAAGATGTCACAGCCTTTAGCGAACATGATGGGGGCTTCCGCGGAGATCATCTTGACTTCCGGGTCGGCTTTCATGACTTTCTTTATGCGGGCGAGTGGGAGTTGGTGTATTTTATAGTCGTGGTTGTCGGATTCGAGGTGGTTGACGGTGTGTTGCCAGTAGGTTGTGAGGATGTCGCGGGAGGTGCCTTGGAGGCCTTGACCGACCTATATATGCCCGATTGTTGGCTGTTAGCGTTTTCTTTTGTAGCGAGGTGGGAATATATAGGATATTGACTCACGTTGGCCCATTGTCCTGTGTATAGTTCTGGTACAGGGGCATATCCTTGGGCGGAGAGCTGGATGTTTGGAAAGGGGTGGGGGTCAGCCGGCGGTCAAAGGAGTTTTTGTACATTGTACATTTTTATATAGTTATGGGACGAAAACAAGGCATTATCATCGAAATAAAGAAAACAATAATATGACATACTTGAGCGCTGGCACCTGCAGTTAATCGTTACACAGAATATTGTTAGTTACCATAACCGTAAGTAATCTATATTGGTTCTTAACTGTTTGCAAAAGATCTCAAAAACCCCCCACACATGCGGTATGGAAGGATACCCCAGTTATCCATCCAATGGGTATGATACATGCAGATTGGACGAGAACAACAAACGCAAACACGCAGAGGGGGAGGGAGGGGGAGAGAGAGGGTGTGTATATGTATATGTCCGTATATAAGCAAAAAGCGCGGTACGTACCGTAATGCCCCCCATTCCTGGTGTCGTATACGGGTTGCGGCTGGCGACCTGGCTGCTGGCCGCTGCCTGATTGACCTTGTTCCATCGAGGGTATCTGGGATCTGATTATATGGGCAAGGGAGGGATGGGGTGGGAGGCGGAATAGCTAGCTAGCTGGATAGCTGGTGCTGGGGTGTGGGAGGTGTCGAGTCGTGTCGAGTCGTGTTTCGTGTAGCTGGATGCGGGAGTCAATGGGAGAGGAATGGCGAGGGGGAGGGGAAGCGGGCAGAGGGGGGTGGTTGGAGGAGAGAAAAAGGGAAAAGGGGGAGTGTAGGATGGATATGTGATAGTGATAATTACTGTGAAACGCGACTGAATGGAGAGCCAGTCGGTGGTGATGGCGGTGATGGACTCGAGATGTTGTTCACCGTGATTGATGGGCGGCAGGTTGAAGCTTGGCGGCGTGTGAGAGTGCGGGCGGTGACAACAACAACAACAACAGCAGAGACAATAATTATTAAATAAATATTACCGATATCCTATCTATCACATTTTATTTAATATTCTATTTTTCCATTCCATACAATGCACTGTGATATTTCCCTCAGAATTGCGCATTCCGTATATTTAGATATCTATACCTGCTTAGGCTTTTGTTTACTCGAACCCACCAATTGGGCACAGGTACAGCGCTGACATACCATAACGCCAGGGCGCCGTCCTCTGGTTCGCAGCCCTACTCTAGGGATTAATTATACTTGACTGTCTGCGAGGGGGAGGAGAAGGGGGAGGAGGAGGGGAAGATTGGGTGTCCATGGACAAGTCATCTCAGGTACAACAGTTACTCCATTTGTGTGGCCTGGCCCCCGTTTTATGGATGGTGTTCGATAACGCAACTGCTTGTCTTCCTATGCACAATAAAGGGTCCTGCTGCAAGTTGTGTAAATGGAGAAGACATAGATTTATTGGCTATTCCATGTGGTTGAACGTGCGTGGAGGAGGCGGGAGGGGTCTGGTTGGTCGGGCTGCCGCACCACTTACGCCTTGTATTTCAGGCATAGAAAGAAGGTGGGTGGAATCATGAATGCATAAAATTCGGGTTGCATGGGCTGCACGTTGTTGCTGCGTTTGATTTTATGAATAAGAAGGTGGGATGAAGAGAAATAGACAGTTTAGAAATATGACACGAAACACCCCGTACCATCTTCCCAAATCCGCATTACCATAGTCGAGCAGTTAAGATGAAAACACCGCGATATAGTCCTAGTAGCGCATCATACCCCACGGGAAAAGACTAGGACTGCCCCTTCACATCCAAACCCCATTACAGCCATCCACCACATACATTCCTAGCTCTTCACTAAACATGTACTCCGTCCTCAGGTTTTGGAGCCACTCACTCGCTGACATAGTCCAGTCGTGTTGTTGTTGTTGGTCGCGTGCTTGCGGTTATCGTTGCGGTACTTGTTGACTCCGTTGACCAAAATTCCAAAGTAGCGAGCAGACATGAGATGAATCCTAGCCGAACATATCTTCAATTCGAATCTTTAAAGAAATAATATCAAGGGCAACGTTGGTAAATGCGTAAGAAGACCTGCCATCAGCATTTGGCCAGTCAAGGATGAGCGTTTCGGGACTCGGAAGGTACTGAGACTACAACTTCCAAGGCGGCTGGCAGGAAAGGTAGTGCTGGGAGCACAGATACGGTTGAGTATCACGGTTACTAGCTTCCCAGAAGAAAAGTGCTGCTAGAAAGATACTTAGGTACGAGACATCTGCCGTTTCTATATAAGTACGAGATTTTGGCGGACAAGGGAGTTGAGCGACGACTTCACCTGGAATGATATCCATCTGCATCAATCAGCAAAGCTTGTGGGATTGACTAGGCTCTAGTCAGCCCCTGGAAGCAGGGTAGATTCGCTCAAAAGTCCCCGGCCTGCCCAGCTTCCTCCAAACGGGCCCAGAAGATTCAACGTTCTGACAGATCCTTTTGGGGAAAAGTGTGGAATCTCGAGGGTTCAAGATGGAGCTTGATACCAGTATTCATTGAACCTGTATCATCCGCAGCCAAAAATCTCAACCGGACCCTCACCTTGTTATTTTTCCTGGCAAACTTGAATAAGATGAACAAAACCCGGAAGAGCAGGGGAACTCTTATGTAATGAAGGGCATGCTCTGCTGAGGAGTAAATCTCAACGTCCTGCAGAGCTCCAGCATATTTCCAAGGGCTGCCAGATGACAGTATCTGACATCTGCGGAAGTCGCTCATATTAAATAAAGTTGATTTCAGCAAGCATGATATGAAATATCCTTACTTGTATATTAATGCTTGTTGGCGTTGCTCACAGTTACAGTAGTAGTAGTCAAGTAAGAAGACGGGAAGTTGATACACGCGCCAAGCCATTTTTGGCGCTAGTCTCACAAAGCTAAGCTTCCACTCTCTCTCTCTTACTTTTTTTTCTCCCACAACTTCTCAACTTCAACCTTCAACCTTCTTTCTTCCTCTGAAAATCCATTCCACAGCAACATCACCACATCGTATCATAATAGTACTTACAATAATGAGCCAGTGATAATATACTTCACCAGGTTCTTCACGGGAGCTTTTGATTTGTATCAACATGTCTGTCCAAGCCTCCACAGCCATCTCCCATGAGCAGGAGGAGGCCCTGTCCGACGACCAGATCCAGTCCCTTCTCTTGGAGGCTGAGAATCGCCTTCGTTTTGCTGACCAGCATGATTCTACCCAGCCTTCTAGCTCCTTGCGGTATGCATGCGTCTTACCTTGTCTAGCGTATATACCTAGTTGCTAACATTCGACCAAACAGTATCCCCGCCCTTGACGCCTCTCAAACCGTCCAACCCTACATCCATGAAAAGGACGACGTTGCGGCCTTTGACCAGTCGCGGGGTTTAACCGATGAGCAGAAAAAGCTTGCAGAAACCATCCGCTCCGTCCCTTCAATTCCTGACTCCCAAAGCAAAAAGGTTAGTCAACTCCAACCATTCATCTACCTCTCACTGCCCTGTCCCCCCAACTCTATGCTTTCATCAACAACGGTGTTATGATGAAGATATTCCACCGCTTCTAGCGCTTGATGCAGTTTTACTGGTCCGTCTTGGGCTACGCTGCGCCTATGATAGTCTTTTTTATATTCATAGTTACTCTGAACACCTTGCCTTGTGCTTTTTGCACTTTATTTGTTATCAACATTCGTTCGATTTTAAGTCGGAATAATGTGCTAACATCTATCAGTCTAAGGAGAGACCAACAGCAGGATCCGACTGGTTCGATCTACCCAAGACCAATCTCACCGAGGAATTGAAGAGGGATCTCCAGCTCCTCCGAATGAGGTCAGTGCTCGATCCTCATCGCCACTACAAAAAAGACAACAGCAAAGCCAAAGCACCAGAGTTCTCCCAAGTTGGCACCCTCATCGCTGGCCCCACAGAATTCTTTAGCTCTCGCATCCCCAAGAAAGAACGCAAGCGCAACTTTGTGGAAGAGGCTTTGGCTGCCGAAAAGGAAAGTGGCCGTTTCCGCCGGAAGTACGAGGAGATCCAGGCCACCAAGACGAGCGGCAAGAAGGAGCATTACAAGATTCTCAAAGCGAAACGTTCTCGCGGAAAGAAGTTTGGTTAAAGTATATCTTCGTAAACTACTCTTGAAACTATCTAAACGCGGTCTACCTAAATCCAAGGGTAACGCCGACCCCAGCCCGTTCGACATACGACACCAGCAAAGTGGACCAGCAAACGAGTCTCAAGCAGATTGTTTGCTGGCCACCGCAAAGATATCTGCCAGGGATTGTTTTACCAATTTCTGTGCACGCGATACGTCAGTTTCAATTAATTAGTGGAGCGAGCGATGATTTTCAACCACTTACCTGCATATCTATAGCTGCAAGCCGACCTGCCTCGAGAACTTCTTCATGGTTGGCCTTGCCCTCCTCAACGATGGCGTTAAGTTCTTCCACCGTCGAGTTTTGCAAGAGCCGGTCATCTCCACGAGGGACCGGGGTCAGGAGGGCTTTATTTGTCACCAAACTCATTGCGAGGACTCTAATCCCGCTGTGCCTGGCCACCACGATCTCGGGCACTGTTGACATACCAACGACGTCCGCGCCTAGTTGGTGTAATAGTCTGCATTCAGCTCTCGTTTCGTAGCTTGTTCTGGTCAGCGAAAGTCGTCTTGAAAACAAACAGCTAATGGGACCTACCTTGGTCCCCCGACAAATGCATAAACACCCTCATGCACTCGTCTTTTATTATCTGGCGTTGTCACTTTCTTCCACGCATTGTGGGTATCTCTCCTGAGCCCGAGATCATACGCATCCGACAAGGGTGGAAAGCGAACACCGAATTTCTCCTCATTTGGGCCGCGGAGTGGATGTATTCCGGCAAGCCCGGCAAGGAATATATGCTAGCACCATGTCAGTTTGCCATATGTCCAATGAAGAATAGAAGTGGAACATACATCGTTCAGCACAACAATGTCTCCGACCTCGTATTCGGGGTTCAATCCTCCAGCGGCATTCGTGACTGATATATATATTAGCATATGGATAAAGATAGCAATACTAAATAAAGAACCAATTCTCACCAACAATAATCTCAATGCCCAGCAGCTTAAACAACCGGACAGGAAATGTGATCTTGTCCACTGAGTGGCCTTCATAGTAGCTTTTCCAGATCGATCAGTTAGATAGAGCAGTGTCAATGAACAAACAAACAGAAGCACCTACTGCGACCTCCCCACCATCAGCACGCCAGGCACATCCGACCCGAGGGTGCCGAACACCAGTTTCCCAACATGACCGGGAACTATCACAGCAATTAGCATTCGGCCAACGATCATACATATATAAGTAAGAGGTAGAAATACATACCCGTCGACACTGGGAAATTGGGAATTTCTCCATACTCAAACTCCGCCTTGGGCTTGTCTTGGTCAATCGACGCAGCCAGTCCGCCCAGGCCTGAGCCGCAGATGATGGCGAATCGGGGCTTTTGGAGGGTGGGAGGCAGGCGGGAGAGGAGGTAGGAGAGAGTTTCTTGGGCGAGGGAATGGACTGGCATTTTTTTAATTATTCTTTGACTTCCTTTATATATAAAGATTGGAGGAGGAATTGAAGGACGGGGGGGCGGTGTGTATGAGATAGCAGATGGTGGGGTGTTTTTCGACGGAGGGGTTGAGTTGCAGAAGGGACTGGAATTTGAAAGGGGAAGGGGATTGGTATTGCTTAAGTGCTTAGAGAATTTGGGATGAGCCTGAATCGGAATTTCTTTTTAAAACTCTTTTATTTTTCGAAAGAAACCTGCCGAGTAGGGTGACATTGGATGCGAAGTCTCTGGTTACGGCGACTCTCCCTACCCACAACTACGGACAGACAGCCAGCGGCCAGGTCCGAAGGCAGCAGATGGTCTATCTAGGTATCTACGAGGCAATATGATATTTCCCGTTCCCTTGCATATACATGTAAAGGACATCTATTCTCTTACCATCTGTTGAATGCTGCTTGCTTCCTGACAGAAAGCATCATATACTTGCGGTACCTCGAGATGCTAACAAATAACTAGCACCGCGAGGTACCGGACAATTGGGTGGTGTGATTGGGCCATGGGGCTGTGATTACATAATCCTAGGTATCCGAACATTTTGATCGGGGACGACGAGGACGGCGAAGACGAAGACGGACGACATTCGACCCCCATCACCGCCAATTCCACCACTCACTACCCGGGGACTCCCCTTCTCCTCATCATGTTCTCGACAAACTCCATGCGCTCCGCATGGAGGAGCTGTAAATGCATCAAGGTATGCAGCCTGCGTCTTCTCCGCCCTCACCGTCCAATCTTTCCCTAACCAACTTCCGCAGATATCGACGCCAATCCGCTCCGTTACAACCTCACAATCCCCGGCCCAGGACAATGCTCCGCCAAAACCGAAAAAGGCCAAAAAGGCCAAAAAGGCGGCTGAATTCGCCCCGTCTAGCGAAACAAGGTCAGCACATCTCTTTGTTGCTATCTATACCTCCAATGGATTGTGAATCGCTAACTGTTATCTCCTCGTATAGCACACCTGTCATCTCACCTCTTGAGAGCACCTCAAAGGAATGGTAAAGATACCTATTTCTACACCCGCATCCTCACCCGAATCCCAAGCATACTGAGACCACAACAGGGGTGACAGACTCGAGCAGATGCGCACGAAATTCCGCCTCCCCCGCGCCGTGCAAGCCGTCTATCTCAAACCACTCCGACGAAAAGCCCAATACGGCCTCCCCGTTTGCGACTTACAACTGCGTTCCTACGACGCCCGCCATGTCGAGCACTTTTCCGATTTTGCGCTGCGGGCCGCATACTACCTAAACCTGCCGGCCTACGGGCCCGTACCTCTGCCCCGAATCACCGAGCGCTGGACCGTCCTCAAGAGCAATTTCGCGAAAAAGAAGGCGCAGGAGAATTTTGAGAGGGTTACGCTTAGACGGTTGATTCAGATTAAGGATGGCCATCCGGATGTCGTCCAGACCTGGTTGGCGTTTTTGAGGAAGCATGCCTATCATGGTGTCGGTATGAAGGCGAACGTGTGGGATCATACTTCGATAGGTACGGATTTTCTTACTTATGGATTTTACTCTTTACTATGTGCGCGTGGCAGATGGCTGACTATTTTATATAGATGTCGATACCGAGATGGATGCTCAGGCAGCGGAAGTGGATAAGGCGATTGAGCAGAAGCTGGCGCTCTTTGGTTCTAGCAAGAAGGCCTCTGAGAAGGCGGAGGCTGTTGCTAGTCTGGTGGATAGGAAGAAATTCATGCACAATAATAGCCGGTGATTTTGGGAACTTGTTTTAGATAAAGGGTCTTACAGGAGCTTGTATTATTTGTGGTTTTATATTTTGTTTCTTTTCGTGTACTATACAAATGCAAATGCAATGCAACCACTACGAATAGACTAGTCTTTTTTCTTTAAGGCATGTTCACCTAAAAAGGCAAAGAATACCATTGCAGCTGTAACCGCTAATAGGAGCTGTTGTAGTGTCCATCAAACTCCGTCAATTCCCTCCGCGAGCACGTGAGCAATTTAAAGCTCCGCTGTCCGCGGAACACTCCAAACAACCCGCCAACCTCCTCCGCAATCCACTCCGCACCTCCAATTGAGGCCCGACAATGCTGGCACCCCTTGCGCGGACAGCGCACCAGGCGCATTCCACGCGAAATGCATCCCGCCGTCTAATTGCCCTTTCCTCCTCTCCCGTCCTCCCCTCCACATCCCCTCTCCCAGACCACCAATACCACCAACGCCGCACCGCAACCTCCTCACCCCGCAACCCCCCTCCTCCAGAAACCCGCACAATCTTCTCCGGTATACAGCCCACAGGCGTTCCGCACCTAGGAAATTATCTAGGAGCTCTGCGGGAATGGGTGCGCCTACAGAATGAGGCGGAGGACTCAACGAAGCTGATCTTCTCGATTGTGGATTTACATGCGCTTACGGTGCCGCAGGATCCGGAGGTGCTGAAGGGATGGCGCAAAGAAATGCTGGCGGCACTGTTGGCGGTTGGAATTAAGAAGGAGAAGTCGGTGGTGTTCTTTCAGAGTCAGGTGGGGGGCGCAAATATCTTACTAGGTTCATAGTTTGGATGGCTTGCTAAGGGGTTATATAACAGGTCTCTGCGCATTCTGAATTGATGTGGATATTGAGCACGGTTTCTTCCGTGGGATATCTCTCGAGGATGACGCAGTGGAAGGTGAGTTTGGTCCTCCGTTATAGCTCTCAAAGAGCTCTCTTGCTAAACTACTGTCAGAGTAAACTTGGTTTACCTGTTGAGTCTACGCTAGACGACTCGAAGGCCAGAAAGCAATTGAAACTTGGCCTCTTCTCTTACCCGGTGCTTCAGGCGGCGGATATACTGGTACACGGGTATGAACGTCACGAGACGCATATACGTGGATTATGGCGCTGATACCGAGTATCCGATTGTAGGACAACCGACGTGCCTGTCGGTGAGGACCAGAGGCAGCATCTCGAGTTTACGCGCGAAGTCGCGAATGGATTCAATCACATATACGGCCCCGTGCTGAACATTCCTGCCTCGCTAATATGTGCGTTCTACCCTTGAGACAGTATCTCTTACTTTTCCAGTCAGTCTCAATGTTAACTAATCACATTGGAAAATAAAGCCCCTGCAAAACGAGTCATGGCCCTCAGACAACCAACTCTCAAAATGTCCAAATCCGACCCGAATCCACGCTCGCGCATCCTCCTCACTGACACCCCTGCTGAAATCCACAAGAAGATAAAAGACGCTGTCACAGACAACGAAGTGGGCATCAGCTATGATCCAGCTAAGAGGCCCGGCATGTCAAACCTGGTTGAACTTCTGGGCCACATGCACCAGGGAGATGGCCAGGCGCAAGGATCGATAGACTTTGCGCAGTTGGCTGCTGAACATCAGTCGCTAAGCCCTCGCGCGTTCAAAGAGCTTGTATCGGACGCGATCGTAGGCCGATTGGCCGAGGTGCGGGAAAGGTATCTGGAGCTTATGGACGATAAATCGGGGTACCTTGATAGTGTTGCGGAGGAGGGGGCGGTGGCGGCTAGGAAGAATGCAGATACAACGTTGGTGAAGGTAAAGGCGGCGATGGGACTTTTGTGAGAGAAGTTTATCTTCTTGCTGTGAAATTTAGACTGCGGGGACTTGTATAGTATTTTGGCGTTTCATGTGTACTATTAGACTTTTTGGATATATTTCCTGCGCAGCTGTTAGCGCATGGCGATTGTCGTTCGAATATTTGGAAAATTGCTGTTTATTTACCCCCTGGCTCATGTATATATATTATATCACTCTACCAGCTTATAGACTTTGTGCCAGACACAGACCTATAAAAACCAGACTCCGATCAAAGTAAAGATCCTGTAACATGAGCCGCCGTCTACGCGATCTTGTTCTCGCAGAACAGCTTTCAAACCGTTATCCAAATTTCATGCTAATTATTTTACCCCTGGCTGAAATATAAATCTTCCATACCATGTAGGCGAAAACACTCCATGGCAGACGCAAAATAAAAAGCCTACCGACCGCTAAGGCGCAAGGGTCCAGCACCAAAAATCACCAGCCAAAAATCAAAAACCAAAACACCCAAGCGTCATAATAACCAGTAACAGTCCATTCCCTCCAATCCAGCCGGAACTCACCTCTTTTCAAGAACCCCCGAGGGAGCTGAAGGCGCAGGGTAAGCAATTTTGGATAGGATGAAGGTACTTTCGCCCTTCCACCTCATAAGATAGGAGCTAACATCAACGATGTATCAAGTAGGCAAGAAAGTTTGTGGAGTTCTTGTCGATTCGTATTGCAATGCATAATATGCCTAGGGATGTATTGACAGCCCTTGCGAAAGTCGCATCTATTGACATAGTCGGAAATCCGGGCTTCACGAGACATATAATGATCTTCTCGATATGATCACAATATGGAAGACACTAATATCATGCTATTGCAGCTGGGACATGACGTTCTGCTGAATCAAAGCAATGCCTGTAAAACTTTCCGATACCCCCAGAATGCTGCCGAATATTTTGAAGAGCTCTTTGAACAACTCAAACCAGTGGATGAGGCTGTCACCCCAGTTGAATCTGCTGAGGACTTGATCCTTTGTAGCCTCTGTAAACGGTATTCTTTGTGCCAGTAATTGAGCAGACCCGGAAGAAGCTTCGTGCCCTCAATAGTCTGTTTTTGAGTACTTCCTTTAACCAGAGTATGCACAAAGAGTTCCTCAATGCTTCCCTCACTGTCAGAAAGTAGATGAGAGAGACGCATCTTCGCAATCAGAAAGCCAACATGACAAGAGGAAGAGTCCACCGACTCACAAGTTACTAGTAGCGAAGGTTTCGTCTCTCGAACCGGACGAGTCGGAGACACCCGCCAATAATGGCAGCAAAGCAGCAACCGAAAATGCCTGCATTCGCCATTCCGGACCGTGATCATTCATAAACACCAGTATGTGGATTACGGCAATGGGCCTGTAGCAAAGCTGTACGAAATAAGCTGCCAATAAAACAATTGTGGCAGAAATCGCAAATACTCGTCACAGTCCACTTCCAGTGGCAAGCCAAGTCCCCGATTTCTGCTATAGCCTCCAATTGGAGGCAATTCTGAGTATGTTGACTAACCGCTTGATAAATGAGAAAACTAGTAGCTATACTAGTATCTAGATCAGGTTGGGTGGGAAGGCCGACATAACTGCGAAACACCAAAATGGTGCGGGGTAAGCTGCTTGGGGGTCCTGACGGAGCCTTTCTGAAGCCTCTACAAAAGTATTTTGAGCGTACTAGTTCGTCGGAAGCTGCAAGAAGTAGCTTGCGAGTCAGAAGTTATAGGATCTTTAGTCTTCTAGTAAGCCGATCTCTATCCTGAAGGCTGTTACGGTAAGCTAGGCTCAAAAATCCCTTGAGAGGCATAGGGCAGGAATTCATAGTGAGAGAAGGTATATTTATTTATAGGTCTGACAAAAATAAGATTAGCCATCAAGGCTTCCTTCGCGCATGCATGAGAGGAATGGTAAGAGGTATGCACGTATTTAGGCGTATACGCGGATATAGAGAACGAATGTGCAGGTGGATCACTCACATGGAATATGGCATTCGGGCATCAATATAATTGATATCCAGACCATAAACCTGTCACACAGGCCAATGACCGTTTCAGCTTCAGAGTTGATTCGAGAATATGGAGCCTTACTGGAAGGTAGGAATGGCAATACAGCGATTGTTCAGCCGCAAGTCGCACAGACTGTGAGAAAGACCGATATACAACATTGCATGGATGTTGATCGATCTCTGCACCTGCGAAGTCATACTCCATATGCTGCATCATGCATCCCAGCTTCCAATCTCACACTTCGGTTCACTAGCCCCAGATATGCGAACGCTTCCCGCTACTTCGAGCAGGATGTTTGGATGAGCTGAACTGCCAGTTTGAGGAATAAACCTCTCTGGGTGAGAGTAGAGAAGAGGTATAAAAGGTAGGGTTGCCCGCGTAGTTTTAAGCTCTCATCAATCCTCCCAGCAGTTTCAAAAGCTAGAATTCAAATAAGATATCTCAGATCTCTATTCGAATACCTTTACCCAACGTCCAAGATGAAGTTCTTCATTCCCGTCCTCCTCGCAATCGCCACTGCCGTGGTTGCAATTCCAAGTCCCTTGGAGGAAGCAAGGGCAGTAGAATTGAGTGTAAGTTGGTGCCTAAGTCCTGTTATACTCCTGATCATCACTCGGTACAGCTGACTTCATGCAGAAACGGATCTGTAATGTTCCCTGCAGCAACGATGCTTATTGTACCGGTTCAGGCTGCCGTGGATGCCGCCATGGTGTAAGTTTTGACATCCTAATAGATAGAAATTCACTATGAAACATATTGATGATTATCTCTCAACTGCAGCGATGTTATTAGAGAACGAAGGAAGAAGCCGCCGGAATGAATGTGATGTGATTTGTTTTTTATATTGAATATTGGCAGACAGAACTGCTAGGAAACATTAGCCGTATATCGGTGCAACTAGGGAGCACACTTTTACCCACTGATAGGCCGATTTCCAATATTTTGTTCACGTATCTACATATTCCTTTAGATGAGATGATCATCTCTAATCCAATCATTCATGACCGTAGTGCTATTTGAATCCGAATTCCGAAAGAACTATAGCGGGATCAATCAATATTGGGGCAACTGAAGCAAATTGGTATGCAGGCGAAGATTGATCAATTTGTTATAGCGAAAATGCACAACCATGATGGTCAGAACAACAAAGACATACCTTAGCTTCCTTGTACGTGTGGCTTCAACAATCCGATCGATTCTCATAACCATCTGTCGACAATGTTCTCTCGCAGCAGCTAGCAGGAAGAGAATTGATTTGTGCCCGCTCGGGCTTCCACTTTCCCTTCTGGCTAACAAATTATGTGATTCATGATTGGCTATACAATTGGCACGGCACGCTATGGCCGCCTTGGCCAAGTAAAAATCAGTGTGCCCCTTCATGCTGTAACTCCTGTGATGTATCCCATGCCCGCATTGTTGATTGTGCTGGGGAGGTGGAGCCAAGGGCTCTTATCATTCAGGGGACATGCATCCGATCAAGCCCTAAGCTCAGCGGGCTTTGATTGCTTGCGTGCAGTCAAAGCCCTTTCCTCAGTTGAGACCCAGAGATAATAGCCCCGTAGCTGATAGCCGTGGCTGATAGGCGCCTATCTGGGGAATAGATCTAGCCCATCATGCATCCAACCGAGCTGTAAATGGGATACCCGGCTGCTCAAAAGCTACCCCAAGTGGTGTACAAGGAATCGTATATTCGTTTGTACTAATGTCGGGCTGGCGTCGTGCGAGACAAGGCTGAGTCCCAAGGAGTTAATCAGTGAGGACCATTTGCATTCACGCCCCCGCTCTCTTAATTTCTCTCAGGACCCCAAGAATATCCAAATAGAACTTAACAAGCGCTCAAGTGACTGATTACTACAGTAAGAACCATTCGGAAGTTTGGTTATGCACCGTGCGCTGGATGTCAGGGATGATGTGGTATGTGGGGTGGAGTGGTCTATTTCGTCAAGACTTCGTAGACCGCCAGTCAACAAAGGCCTGAGAAAGGATCCCGCCGTGTCCCGATTCCTCCAGTTTGAACACTTCGATAACAGGGGACTTCTCCTGCTTGCGTATTCTCCATAAACCCTCATCGTTGATGACGAGTTTGAGCCCTTTAATCAATATAGTCAGAATACCAAACATAAGCCAGAACGATAGAGCTAAATCTTACATTCCAAAAGCTTCGCCGTAAAGTTAATGCAGATATTCCCATCCCAAGTGCCCTTGCCCTGTCTGGCAACCAGACCGGGTATAGTATGGGTGGTCGTCTCTTCTAGCCTGCGTAGAATGCCGTGTTCATCGCGGAAGCCGACAATGATCTTGGGAACACCGAGAAGAAATGACTGGGCCCAAAACTTCAGCAACTTGCGCTCGTATTTGAACAAGTCTCTGTCATTGCGAATTTCGGCGGAGGTCTTGAGCTCGACCCAGTTTATGGGGTCTTCCTTTCTGTCAGGTTTACAGTCCCAGACTAAACGTATTATTGCTTTTAGCATAAAAGACCTTTTTTTAATGAAGTGGACCATCGTTAAACCTACCGGCATCAACTTCACCTCCAATGACTATTTTGCAGCCCCCTATCCCCGTGCGGACGACGGAGCAGTACTGTGCTTTGTTGTTAACTATTTGCTCCCCGCGGCTTTCGATTTTTTCACGGGATGTGGCATCCCAAGGCTTATCCAGCAGGGATAGGGTCTCGAATTTATAGCCTGGAAATCATGAATGTTAGCCAATCGAGCCTGCTTTGCGGATTGAAAGTTGCCTAGGTGAATCACGCACCCCAATAAGCCATCATATCCTGAGACGGAGCACCTGGGGCCATTCGTTGATTCCTCTGCGATTCCTTCTGGGCAATTTTGTATGCATTGTTTTCTTCAATGAAGCTGGAGTATTGAGTCAGTACGAAGACCAGCCATATAGAAAGACTATAAGAACTGCGTTGGCCTGCTTATCCACTTACATCGTACCCTATTGACAGATATCAGCATATTAAATATTTTAAATGCCAATGGGCCTCAAACAGAACAAGGGATGAAGCGCAAACTGACCTGATAGCATGTTGCATTCATCTCGAACCTATTCAAACAGCCGGCTTCAGCGATGACGTCCAGTCAAACCCTCGTTTCTTCAATTCAGACAGGAGTAGCGCATGGGAAAATCAAATACCCATTCATATTATCAAACGGCGCTGTCATTATCTTCGCTAGACCATTAGTCCATCTTGTTCCTCCCCGTAGTAAAACACCGACAACGGCGTCCCAAACCGCAAAGCCGTCTGCCCAAAATAGAGGAACTAGAAGAGATTTAACAGAAAAGTTGCAAGAACACACCTTCGTCATCATCCCCCTCCAAGTAACAATATCCGCCTCGCATTTCGTCTCCGTCCTCTTCTCTAGATCCATAATCGTATCCAGCAGCGCATCCAGGTGCTCATCGCCAGTGTCATCGAGCTTTTCAAATGTGTCAAAGCCACTGTTTAGGTCTGCTGGTAGACGGGGAGGATAGTAATATCGCAATGAGGACTCGTCGAGGTGGAAGTTGTGCTGGTCGTCATAGGAGAAGCAGGCGATTTCCTGTTGCGCGTTAGGGGGTTACTTATACTTGTTAAAAGACGGTGACATACTTTTGGCCTGCGTATTGCAGCATTAGAGCCAACGAAACGGGAGGCGGGCTGGATGTCGAAGATTTGCGAATTCATGGTAGTTGGTGTAGGGGAGCTATAAGTAAACGCAGAGGCGGAGAATGTGGAGTGGAGTTGGAATCGGACATGCGTGAATTGAATCCCAGTAGAAAAATACTCCAGAGCAGCTGTAGATTACAAGTGAGTATCGAAATAATAATGTGGCGGTCAATGAACGTAAACAGTATCATGTTCAGTGGTGAGGTGCTGGTTCTTTCAGATGTTTGACCTTGTTGACGTTCCTGGCTAATGACAGACCAGACAGCTCGTCAACCTCACTAACTATTAATACTCCATACACCTCTCTGTACGACCAGACCAGACCACCATTCTCGTTCTACGATAATGACTGTCTCTATATAGCGCTGCATACGTCTCACCTCTCACGGTATAAACCATACTCTGCTTCCGTAGCTGCAACCAAACGGCTATCACCAAATCCACCCCAGGCCCCTCCATCCCACCACAGCCACCACGAATAAGCATCCGATTGAAACCAGCATCATGACCTCGAAAATCGAAAAGACCATAGGCCGCCAGCAAGAAAAGTAAAACTCTGCAACCCTGAAACTACAATTCCCAGACTGACACTTCCCAGAATCGCCTCCGGCGCCTACTACGAATCCCACCAACAACTACGCGTTATCGCCGCCCGCTACCTGAAACAGGCCAACTACGATGCCGCCGCTGACATCCTCGCAGCTGGCGCAAAGGCCCTACTAAAAGCCCCTGGGGCTTCTGCATCCGGCGGTGATTTGGCGATCATGTTGGTCATTGATGTGTATAACAAGGCGGAGTGGGAAGTCGGTGATGACGAGGTGGGGAGGGGGAGGAAGGGTATGTTTGTTTCTTTTCTTACTTTTTGGTGCTGCTGTGTTTCAAAGGTTGCTGACGCATGGGATGTTCTATAGAGAGGTTGATTGAACTGTTGCGCGAGTTCCCGCCAGAGGAGCCTACGAGGAAGAGGTATATCAATGAGATGGTTGGGTGGAGTGCACGGTTTGGGGAGCTGGAGAGGGGCGATCCGGAGATACACCATGCTATCGGGGTATTATTTGCACAAGGTGGGTATTTCTATCTCCATATCGGCCCCTTGCAGGTCTTCGCCCTTCTAGGCTATATAACTACGAAGTCCTAACCCTGATCTACTTCTGCAGAGAACGAACCATACGATGCTGAACGGCACCTGGCAATCGGCACTGCCGACTCCGCAGAAACCCTTGCGCGCCTTGAATACGACTGGTACACCCACGACCAACCACACACAGCGGGGATTTACGCCTCGCGCGCCGTTTTCCCCTACCTCCTCACTGGTAATCTGCGCAACGCCAACAAAGCATTCCTAATCTTTACAAGCCGTCTTTCCTCGGCTTCCAGTACAGCCTTAAACGACCAACAAGTCAGCAGCAAAACCGCAGACGTGCGCGTCTATCCGTCACTCCCGCTCCTGAACTTTACAAGCCTGCTGCTGCTAGCTATCCAACATGGAACATCAGACCTTTTCAGACAACTGACGAGGCAATATGCGACGCATATCCGTGAGGTAGAAGGATGGGAGAGAGTGCTGGCGCATGTTGGGGAGCTGTATTTTGGGATCAAGATCCCGAAACAATCGAACCCGCTTATGGATATGATGGGGATGATGTTTGGAGGCGGTGGAGGCGCGGGAGGGGGTAGTGGAGCTAAACCCGGTAGACAGCAGCAGAGCCCCGGCAGAGTGGAAGGTCCGCCACCGTCGATGGATCTTGATTAGCGGCGTGGTGATTTCGTATATGATAGAAAGCCCTTTTTTGGTCGAGGTTTTACGATATGCATATCTGGGACAGTATACGACCTAGACACGAATCTCATCCTCGACCTCAAACATCCAGTTATCCTCGTCTAAGGATGCAACTTTGTTCCGAAGGCTCTGTTGTATCAGAAGGAATATCTCTGTTGCCGTATCTGTTAGTGGCAAGTTTCCATTCATTTTTGATCGGGGCTGGGATGTAGGTAGGGAGCTAGATAGCATCTTGCACAGTGCAGACATATAAGACAGAAATAATAAACATACCGGGTGGCTCGCTATGCAGCTGCCTGCTGCGATTCCGACACATCATCTCCACAATACTCGCTTCAATCTCTGCCATATCCCAAAAAAGTTCGTCAGTAAAGGTTTGACAGTTGACGAACGCGAACCCTCCAAGACAGGGTAAAAGTAAACAAACAGAATTAGACATACTTTCCTTCTCCCCCGCCCCTCCAACCCCGGTCCCCTCTCCAATATCAACTTCCATTTCCCCGCCTCCCTCCTCACACTCATCCTCCCACATCCCCACCGGCAATACCGGCACGTCAACCTTATAGCCCCCATTATTATCACGGGCTACAATCTCTCCGCCATCCAGTGACGACGAGGACGACGAATGCGGTAGTTGCGCGTGGCCGTGGCCGTGCGCGAATGATGTGTGGATCGACGGGGCGGCTTTGGGGTTGCTTGTTGAATCGGTAGCGGTAGCAGTGCCGGTGCTGGGGTTCCCGCTACTAATATTACTGCCAGTGGCATTTGCAGGATGTACGGTTGAGGCGGAGCTGTGGGTTGCGGAGGAGGTGGTGGAGGAGCCTGGGCGTTGGCTTAGGTGGTGATGGTGATGGTGGAAGAGGTTGCGGCGGACGGAGGGCATGGTGGGTGCACTGGTGGTATTGTGATTGTTGTTATGAGAGGCGGCGGCTGTGGTGGAAGAAGAGGAAGAGGTTGAGATAGACCGGTGTGATGTTGTTGCTCCTGCTGCACCGGCGGAGGGGATGCGGGACTGTTGGACGTGGCCTTGGCGAGAATGGTGATGGTGGCGGGATGTCATTATCTAGGTATGCGGAGAGTACGTAGGGGCTTTTTATGTTGATGTAAAGGGCGTCGGTTTAATTAATTCGTGGTGCATGGTGGATTATTTAGGGCTTCGACGTCATGGCCGCAGACGTTTAGGTATGGGCGCGGACCGAGAGGGGGTTTGTAATCTAGGGCATTAAGCAGAGAAATAGGGGTGTGTATGTTTTGGATTTATTATAAGATGCAATAGTAAAAGTGAGGCGGAGAGAGGGATAAAAGGAATGGGAGTGGTGGAGGTGGTATCAATAGGTGTGAGGTTGAGGTTGAGGTTGAGGAGTGAGGAGGTTGTTAGTTTTCGGCGGATTTGCAGATGGGCATAAATATCCGTAAACATTGACCAATCTCACTAAACATAAAAAGACAGTTAATACAAATCCGCTAATTATACGTGCAATTATATGGTTTACCAATAATTAGTATATACTCTTAAGTTGTCTAGTTTTAATATTCCATTTATTCTCTGCAATATGTTGACAACTTTGACATGACAATCATCTAAACCCATGGATTCATCGTGAGGTAAAGCGCTTCCTCAGAGATTCCTTCCCTTGAAAATCTCTTGGAAAAGTCAAAGACATGTACGAACTGGGGACGGGGGCAATCGTCCCCATATTCAAACTTGTAGGCGATCCGCTGCCTGTCTAAGAATATCGGGTCATTCCCATGAGATGACCAAGGGAACAGTGGCGCCTTCAGTCGATGTAGAGCGTTACTTTTGTACACTCGGTCAAGCTTTCTCATATGATCATAGTTTTTGTTTTCGAGGACGACTCTCGCTTTGTGACAGAGGACGTCATCAAGACAGGGAGCCAATGACACCATCACGAACTCTTTATCGGGCATAAAATCGTGACGGTCTTCGCTAACGCCCCGATAAGTTATTGCATGTTGAGTAAAGGGGCTGAATATTGGGTCATATATCTGCTTGTCGAGAATGACAGCATTTGTTGCCACAAGTTTAAACAATTCGTCTGCCGGCTGATAAGAGTAGATCTGAATAACCCGGAACCGAAAGTCGTCCATGTCTACCTCTGCCCTTATATTTGCTCCTTTAGATGGCCATGGGGGAGAAAGAACCAGAGAGAATCCGCCACTGTCCGGCGTAGAAAGAAACAGAGACAAGGTGTAGTCTGGTAGGCTAATTTTCTGCAGTAGCTGGCCATTGGCTAGATCGCACAGCATGATATGAGCAAAGCGCGGATACTTTTGTATGCGGGCGATGATCTCCTTGTCATGAGCTCGTACCAGCTCATAGAAAGCGAGAGCTGGGCCAGAAGAATTGATGCTATCAAAGAAATGCGTTGGTACTTCCACGCTGTAGAGTTGTTGGTTGGTCTTGAAGTCGTAAGCCGAAAGCCTGCACTCCTTGTCGTTATAGAAGTAGAGTCGTTTTCTTCCAAGCAGAAACGGTCTCTGTCGACGACGAGCAATAGTTGCGGGTTGACCACCCCTGTACTCTTCGTGCCAGACCGCATTCCCATTTTGTAGAGAGAAGAGGGCGTCACTGACGTGCGTAAATTCAGCATTCCGAAAAGGCAGAGCAAACTGGCAGCCAGTGCAGAGTAAACTGCCCAGAAAACGTACCTAAAAGTCCCTCGGGGGTAAGAAGTGAAAAAGGTGTTGGGACTAAAACGCCCTTCATCGTAGAGTTTCTCGAACCTGAAAAACAGATACCCATCACTGTTCAAATGCATAATCCAAATCTTGTACATGGGCCCGGTGACTGAAGACAAGTGCAGTTTTCTCTGCTCGCGTACGGAACCGGACTCTCCGTATGGCAGATAGCGCCAATAAATACCGTCGTTGGTAACAGACCATACCATATAGTCTCCTGCTACGGCGAATTTGACGACGTCGCTATATCTGGTAGTGGAAGTTGGCGTTCCAGATGTGAGTGCAATGTCTAGCCGTACTGTATATTTCAAGGGTCAGTCTATCGGTAAGCAGACAGACCTCGCAGCACTAGACGAATAATAACTCCTGAATAAATACTATCTGGAGGGTAATAGTCAGATTAAGGGTTGTTCTTTACCGAGTTCTTTATACTGCCTGATGGCTGACATGTCGTTGTCAGGGCCGGCTTTTGAATTTCTTGCTTCAGCCATATGAGACCAATGACGACGTAGGCCAAACAAGCTAATCCACGCGTGTATGTGCTGCCTCCATCGCTTATTCACAAGCGTACATTGGACGACATCAGCTGGAGAAAGGTAGCTGATGATCATATTCATGCAATCAAAGTTGATATAGCCGAAGGGGCCGTGACCCGGAGTAGCTGCTGCTTCTACCATGGTTCCTGATTCGCATAGCATATAATTCAATTGATAAAGAGTTCCGTGTATTTCAAAAAGCAGAATGCCAAAAATAGCCCTTTTCAAGTCCTTATGTGCACTATGTGCGGTACGGCATGCGGCGTGGTTTATTTCACTCCGGCAACGTCGGTTGTCTCCTTTACTGGTCAAGATAACGGTCGATGCATGGCTGGTACGGGATCAGTCTCATGGTAGTGAGCACGCTAATACCACTTTGGACGTCTCGACCTCATTGAACTTGAAGTTTTGCGGTGTCCAGCGGAGTTGGTTGAAGGGAACTGGATTGACAGCGGCGTTGGACGTCAATTTAAGCTGCTTACTAATCAACACGGCGACCACTCTACTTCCAAGCGCTGTTGAATCGTCCACTTCAACCATTATTATTTATTTCTACACGATCGTACTCAACTTCGAGCCTGGACTGTTTCTCCAGCACTTGCCAGAGAATTAACTGGAGAGAGAACTATCTTCTTTATGCATTGCTCTTAAGAGACGGGGTGAGAGACGATCGAATGACCACTTGAGATGAATAGATACACTTGAAGGATCCGCCAATTTACCATTCTCGACAACCAATGCGTCCGCTTCCTTGCAATTTTTCAAGACTGCAGAGTAATGTAACATGATCCTGCAGATAGGTGTGTTGCTTGAAAGGGCGAGCATGTTATGGCACCAGTTCGTCTGCTTCGGACACTTAAACCGGCCCTGATTCGACAGTTGCTATGCACCCGCAGTTGTCAAGAATGAGATTGCGTCCCAAAATGTTGCTTAAGTCTATCGATTATGCAAGTCGACGAACGTGTAAGCAAGCCTAAGGAGACGCATGCGCGATTTCCGACTGCGAATAGGACATCAGCCGTTGAAACATATATGATATGTAATATATCGGTTCGGTATGCCCTTTGTGATCTGGGACAGGAGTGGGGGATGCCCAAGAATGGGGCTGGCTCTTCCCAATAATACTGAGGAGTCGACAGGCCTCAATAGTAGCCAGGAAGGACTGAGCAGTTGCGGGACGGAGTATTTATTTCTGATACGAGAAACAACTTCGCTGACGGACGAGTTTGGACATTCGCAGTATATATGGCTAGGCAGCTTGATTCCGCATGACCGCATTTTCTCCTATCATGACTGTTCTGGGGTTTGTTTCCATATCGCAACTTGACTTATAAATACTACACCTCGTCCTACCCTCAAATTACCGAGTGCTTTTTAATTTCCGCAGGAGACATATATGCAACACGGTGCAACAACGCCAGACCATCTTTTGAAACCCCAACACAGGGACCTGAAAGAGAAAAAAGAATCCAAACCTCACATGCTACATACTCTATCAAAATTTTTTTCCCTGCTCAAAACTAACTCATTTGCCGCAACCTTATCGCATATATAGGGCTGACTTGCGTGAAACAATTCTACAATTTCTTGACGGGGCGGGCGGGGGAAGTCGGAAAATTGTCTACAATTGTGCTTGAGCTTGGCTTTCCCGACAAACTAGTCAATTCTTTTTCCCCATCAGCGCTTTCGGGAATTACTAATCACAATGGGCGGGATCCGTCAAACCACGGCCGTGGGAATTATCATGTACTATGCCCGAAAACAGGTTGTCCGACTGAAGGAGTCTTCAGTTCTGGTTATAATAACTGTTCATACTCAAAACGTATTTAACCACCTTGGGGTAACCAAGGTAGAGCGGAATAAGGTTGGCATTTACACCAGACCGTTACACAGATGACGGATGTTCCCTGTCTTGCCAACCCGAATTCCATTATTATTACAGCAAAACACATGTTGAAAACAAAGCAACCTATTTGACGCTGGACGAACAGCAGCCAGATTTACCCCGGATTTTGGAGAATCCTGGTTCAGGGTTCGGCACAACGGACAAGGCCCGGGCATGGGGCACTGGGTCTTAGCGGGCCTTAGCATGGGCTCTAGCGCTGGTAGTGCTCAAGTCATGTTAAGGTTTGGTTAAAGCATAACTTACGATCTGGCAGCGACCTAGGGAGAGCTAGGTGTAGTTGGAGGCTTACCTAGGAGTAAGTAGCGGTACTTGGAGCCGTATCGGTGAATTCAGCCATACAAATTACAAGGAACAGCGGCGTATTCTGTAATCGCCGAGTGCCCAAAGAGATACCTTTCTTATCAGCAGATAACAATTATTGGGAAGTATGGATTCTTGCTACACGATAATACATACACATACCGTAATCGCAGATACGCGGCAGGGATTCCCCATAAAAGTTGTACATGGACTTATCAGTCCAACATGGATCTAAGCAGCAGCAGCTGCTGCTGCGGAGGGTTGCTATCCGAGCTGCTTGGGATGTCCGATCAGCCGAAGCAGACTCATCTCCAATTCCTGACGAGCTTCTTTTCAACCTTTCTTTTCCTTTTCTCCCGCTTTACTGCTAACGCTTTCATTTCCCCATTCTTCTTCATTGACGGCTGCGCACAGTTACAGTGCGAGATAGAGCCTGTCTTCAAATGCATACTAGTAGATAATCAGACCATATCTCTTGATATACGCGCTTCTTACCTATCGCGATGTCGCAAGTGGATGCCGCCCTAGCATCATGCTCAGCTCTGTCGCCGAATCAAACAGCAGAGAAAACACACATCTGTTCCTATCCTGGCTGTGGCAAGAGCTTCACTCGCGCGGAGCATCTTCGCCGGCACGCATTGAACCACGAAAACAAAGATAATTCCTGCAAGAGATGCGGGGTTCATTTTAACAGGCCGGATCTATTAGGTATGCGGTTTGCTACCTTATTCTCTTCTCCTCAATGATTTAATATGAAATACTGTCTTTGCTGACGCGATTTCGATGTTTAGGGAGACATATGGCGCGCCACGAAAAGAGAGATGAAGAGGCGGGCGGCCCTGGCTTGGGCGTGCTTGAAACCCGCAAGAGAACCCGCCGCGGCCCAGATGGCACCATCTTCACAAGGCCAACCAAAAAGCAAGCTCGTGCCGCCATGGCTGCGCGCTCCATGGCTTCGACGACCTCGTCTATCCTAGTAACTGGCGGCCCCAGTATGTCTATCGCGCAGGCGCCATCGTCATCGTCATCGTCTTCTTCTTCGTCTTCATCTTCGGCCCGGAGCTTTAACGCCAATGGTGCTAGTTCTCGTGGTAGTCACAATCAGGATGGGTTTTTAGCTCTCACCACACCACCTTCGCTCGGTGATTTGAACTACCATGGACAGGGTCATGTCGGTGTCTCTGGAGCGCCTGTCTCGCCGCCTACATCTGCACATACATCCTGCTCTAGTGCTAGCTTGGACGGGGGTCTCATCGATACCAGCCATCCCGTTGACCACTCGGATCCTCTTTTAGCGCCCATGGTGCCAGGCGGACCTTATGAGCCGTATGTAGAGCCTATTCCGGGCCAATTTGATGCTGCAGATGGTTCATGGCAGAACCAGACTTCGTGGCCAAATTTGGACTACGAGGATTTCTTTGATTTGGATACTGGTATGTAGTTGTATCGTATGGGAAGAATGGAATGGCCTGAGCTCAAGCGGCGGTCTCGTGTTTACAGAAAGCTAACATGCTATTTCAATATAGCAACCTCCTTCAATATGCCATTTGCCGCCACACATAACTATAACTGGCTTTTTGACGTGCCATCCCTAGATGATGCCTTTAACTACGATGACCTCTCACTGGCTACAGACATGGTGAATTTTTCAGAGCCAGTTCCTGATATGTGGTCACAACCGCAACAGCGCCATGATGACTTGCTAAACCAAACTTTGTATCCATCAGCCTCAGCAAGAGGCCTGGATTACCACAGTGCTTTACGACATAATGAAACAGAGCCACAAGATCCGAACAACTTTGTCACAGGGGCGCCTAATGAGACTTTGGACAGCTCTGGCAATGCAGACGCCCCCCTGAATTTTGGTCATTCCTCCCTTGCACCGGGTTCGACAACTTCCCCCACTTCTGCAAGCCAAATGCCCATTTCTACTTCTTCCGACTTGGATTGGATGGGCCAAAGTCCTCCTGTGGAAGTTGTTCCTAAGAAGTTGCCTCAGATTAGCGAAGACACCAGGGCTGCATTACTACGTCTTGTTTCCCAATTACAGCCTCTGACCGTAGAAGGAAACCTTATTGACCTAACATCACCCCTACTGTCACTCAACGCGCTCCAAACGTACTGTGACCTTTTTTTCACGAAATTCAACACGGCCTATCCGCTAATTCACCAACCTACCTTTGGCACAGACACCGTTGACACGCTGCTCCTTGCTGCCATAATATCGATGGGGGCCACATATAGCAATAGAGATGCACATCAACTGGCCGTCGGGATGCATGATTCGTTGCGGAATCAACTATTCTCTCATCAATCCTTTTCATCACAACCCGATCTTTGGGTTCTCCAAGCAATGATTCTAATTGATTGTTTCGGCAAGCAACGAGCTGGCCAGAAGCAACGTGATATGTCTCAGCTGTTTCACTGCGTCTTGATTAAACTTATTCGCCGGAGCAATTGCCCCATAATTAAGACTAACACCCCGGCTGAACGGCCGGACAACCTCGAGGCCGCCTGGAAGCAGGCGATGGACTTGGAGCAGAGAAAACGGCTAGCAATGCTTTGCTTTATGTGGGATACACAGCACGCAGTTCTTTTCTCGCAATCTCTCTGCATGTCAGCTTTCGAGATCCGATCTTCCTTACCGTGTGATGCTGCGGTATGGGAGGCAAATACCGCGGAAGAATGGTTCGAGCATGCCCACACCGAAGCACCCCACAGTGCATTTCTCTCAGTTCTGAAAGCATACATAACACCCGCTATCCGACGCCCACGACACCTCAATGCCTTGTCTAGAGTATTCCTACTCCACGGCCTAATGTCCATATCCTCGGACCTCAAACGCCGCGACCAAACCACTCTCCGATCCGAAACCCCCAGTCTTGTTGGCGCCTGGAAAGGCCGAGTTAGCCGCTCGTACGATCTTTGGAAGAATGACTTCGACGCAGACTGCATGAACATGAAGTTGAACCAGACCTCCGATCCGCGCAAATTCGTTGGCCTGAAAACAGCCACGCACGTCATGTACCACGCCGCCCACATCACTCTTAACGTCGAAGTGCTTGATTTGCAGATATACGCCGGCGCCCCGCATATTCTAGGCAGGGTGGTGACAGCGGGCGATTTTGAGCGCTCGCAACGCGTCGTGACGCGGTGGCTAAATGAGGACCCGCGCTCGGCAGCAAAAGCGACGAGGCATGCCTCATATATCTTGCAGGATGCTGTCATGAATCTAAATGATTGGGATGAGACGGACGTATTTCACTATCCGTGGTGCTTGTATCTTGCTACATTAACTTGTTGGGCATTCCATCTGCCGACGTCTTCAACTTCATCTTCTTCATCAGCCCCAGATAGGGGTTCAGATAATAGACATCAACAACTGTCTCAGAACACTACCTCGCGAACTTCGAATACTAATCCCTTGTCTGACTCGCTAAATGCCCGCAACAAAATGACTTCTCTAGTCGTCGCCATGACTACCTGTACCACGCTTGAGGAACTTTCCGCTTTGGCGGGGAAATTTGACACGAACGGGCTAACATCCATTATGAGCCAGCAACTTGCTAGTGTCAGGTGGGCAGTTGTACATGATGCGATGAAAGTGTTGGTAAATTTGTCGAGTAGAGGCAGGGGTGAATAGTGAAGGAGGTCGAGATGGCGTCGTGCAGCTAGCTGGTCATGCTTGAGGATGGTCAATTTTTGACTTACTTCATCCGATTAGTTTTCTCAGAGGTGCCATGATATCATCGTCCCTGTGTCTTTGTCCGTTTTTTCCGTCGAGTTGGTAATAATGTGTTAAAGGATCGTTATTAGTATGGGATAGCTTATAGGCATCATCGTTGCATATGCCATGATCGGAGCTCTTAGCTGTTTGGTGGATGTCATCCTCTCGCCCTCGAGTAAGAGATACACATTTTACAGTATATGAATGGTATTCTGTTTATGTTGACGTATCAGTTACTGATTGATTTTTCGCTTCCCTGAGCGGAGATTGACTTGCATAGGTGATTCTTGAGGGAACTCATGCGATAGTGTGAATGGTAGGCGGAGAACTGTACCTGACTGCTGGGTATCGAAGCAACGATTAAAGATTTTATAAAAGGAAATAGCTCAGTATCATTCTTCTACAAAGGACCTGGCAGGTTACGATCGTAAGCCAAAACATAATGTTCCCCGAAATAGTCTTGTACTATCACTTAAGTGACCGTTTAAAAAGCCCGTTGCCCATAAAAATCTATCCATATACTCTATCAGTAACATGTCTTCCCAATCAAGCCACAAACCACTCTATACCTCCAAAGCCGGGTAATCCGTATACCCTTTTTCGGGCGGATTCGCTCCATAGAACGTCTCGCGATCATACTGATTAAACTCCAACCCCTCCCGCAGCCTCCTCACAAAGTCCGGATTCGCCAAAAACAAGCGTCCAAAAACAACCGCATCCGCCCCACCCCCCTTAACCTTAGCCAAACAATTCTCCCTCTTAAAATTCCCCGCCGCTATGAACAACACATTACCCTCCTTCAACGGCTTACGGAAGTAATCAAGCGAGTAATCCTTCTTCTCATCTCCCTGCGTCGTCGCAGCTAGCGCCGCAATCTTCGCCTCCTCATCCAGTACCTCGTCAAAGCGCGGCTCAACCATGTGCACATACGCCGGCCGGTTCCCAGCGGGCAATGCAGCGATTTGCTCACACATATATGTCCAATGGGCGTTCGGATCTGAGTCGCGTGTGTCTTGAAAGTAGTTGTAGGGGGACAAGCGGATACCGACGCGGTCGGCGCCGATGGCGGAAGTGACAGATTTTATCACTTCGAGAGGAAAGCGGACGCGGTTGGCAATGCTACCACCATAGGTGTCAGTGCGAACATTGACGTTGTCGTGCAAGAATTGGTCGAGGAGATAGCCGTTTGCGCCTGCGGTTTTATTTTAGCAAGCGTGATCGAATGATGGATATATATGGCTCTGTAAACGTGGATATGCTAACCATGGATCTCTACTCCGTCGAATCCAGCCTCCCGCGCTCTTTTCGCTGCAGCCGCATACTCTGCTACCAGCTCCTGGATCTCCTCGACAGTCAGAGGTTTGGGGGGCGCGTCGGCGTACTGCGAGCCGTCCAGCGCCGGGCCAGAAATGGGGATGTCGGAAGCGCTGACGGGATTCTTGCCACCGAGAAATGATGGTGTGGTAGCGCGGCCGACGTGCCAAAGCTGGCAGTAGATGAAGCCGCCCTTGGCGTGCACCGCGTCGGTGACACGTTTCCAGCCCGCGATTTGGGAGGGGGTGAAGATTCCGGGGACACCGGGATAGCCGGCTGCCTATAATTGAGTGTGAGTATTCGAAGCTCTTTGTAGCCGAATGAAGCGCTCACATATCTGCTGATTGGCGTGGCTTCTGTCAGCATGAAGCCACCCTTAGTGGCGCGCTGAGAGTAGTATTGGACATTCAGATCGTTGGGAACGTAGACACCCTCAGACTCTTTGCTTGCACGCATGCGCGTGAGTGGCGCATAAATTGCCCGGTGTTCTAGTTTGACTGCGCCGAGTTGGAGGGGCTTGAACAGCGCTGTGTCTGCTAGAGGGGCGAAGGAGGCCATGGTTGTGGGAATGTATGCAATGGGGGTATATGGAATGAACAAACAGAATGATAAAGCAAAAGTCTTTTCCGATCAAGAGACTAAAGCGTGAAAAGTAAGTTTTAAGTAAAGAATTCGAGAGGGATAGAACAGCGAGGAAGAAATCAATCAATTAAGCTACCACTCTCTTTCTCCGACGCCCCTCTGTTTTATTTCCTCTGTAGTCTTTTCTTCAAGTCTCCGCTTTTATTATCATTCGCACGCCATATTCTATGACGTTTTCAAAAGTATCTCCGCCTTGTTGCTAAAGGGATAAGGTGGGAGGACATTGCTATACCCCTCATCTCCATTTCTGTAAATTCGCCATGGTGACGCCTGGCTATTATTGAGTAAAAGTTGGACGTCCATCATCCGTTTTAGACAGATCCATATTTAGAACCCAATCGTGGGCGGATAAGTCCCACTGCGAGCTATTGACGCAGCATTGATGGCCAGGAACGGGCCTAGGCTGGTGCGGTATATTGCATGCAGTATGCATTAGTTGGTATTTGAATGAACTTTGGAGAGTGGGATATTATATCAAGAATGGCTCCAAAGAAGTTTCTTAAGCCTAATATAACAAGTGGATTCACTGCGAAGTTGGAGAACCACTGGAAGCTTGCTGATGGATACCTGTACAGGAGGAAGTTGGGGGCGGAGGTTGAAGTCGGCCTGCCCTAAGCCCTAGCCCCAAGCCCTAAATTTCTTAGTCGGGTTTAGTTCAATCCCCATCTTTGGAATTGGAAAAAAAGCGCTGTAATTCACATACAATACTCGTAATTAATACCATACATACCATACGGTGAAACAGATACAGACATACGATACGCCAATATATAGCGTGGATGACTGACTTACCCCGTGTTTAGATAGTCGGAATGTTTTGACAAGCAGATCAAAAGTTGGCAGGAATTCGGGCTTTAAAATGTGGGGAAGAGATCCCCGCAAGAGGTCCTGTACTTGGGCACGCGACGGATAAGATACGTTATCAGAAGTACATGCCATATTACACAACCTCCTGCTATCTGCGGCGGGACGCTGAAACATGCCTAATGTCCACATGTTCGCGGAGGTACAGTAGCTTCAATGTCCCAGATCATCTTCCTTGACCAACTGGACTGTCGTGATTCGCTGTCGCTGATAATTGTATGCATATAATTAGTATGTAGTTTTGGTATCGTAAATAAAAACGGATGTGCCCCTAATACAATACGCTGCTCCATCATGAACCCCTATTATCAGGGTGTGAACAACTGAAATCAAAGTCACTGGACGCTGTTGCCCTGTTGAAAACTTATCAAAAGCCATAAAATACTGTATAAACTCTTACCTGAAACAGGATTTCAATCGTGATGGCAGCTCTAGATGCGACCTATCCCTTCAACCTGTCGCGCATACGTAAACGTAAACCGGTAGCCGTGAGGGGCATCGAGCCGCTTATTATCGCTCTTTGTCAAGCTATATCGTCCGCTACCCAAATAATTCCTCTCTTTTATACCATGTGCAAACCTACACAATCCCTTGTCCTTTCCTTTGCACCCTATTTTCAGCGCTATCCATCGTTCATTCATCATGCCCGTGCTTCCCGTGCCAAATCTAGATATGCCTCCGGTTCCCGCTCCCGCAGACGGAGAACTGCAGGCACTCATCAATTCCACATATACTAGCTCAACCCTGCACTTTTACCTTAACGGCTCCAAGGTCGAATTGAGGAACCCAAACCCTCACTGGACTTTACTGGACTTCATCAGATCGCAGCATGGCCTTAAGGGGACTAAGCTGGGATGTGGCGAAGGTGGTTGCGGCGCTTGTACGGTAGTGCTGCAAGTTAGAGATGGGAAGAATTCGAAGAAAATTAGGCATCTATCAATCAATGCTTGCTTGTACCCTTTGATTGGAGGTCAGTTTGTTCCATCATACTGAAATTATTGTGGTCGGTTCTGACAGAAGTTCTTTCGCAGTTGTCGGGAAACATGTCATTACCGTTGAAGGACTAGGTAGCGTTGAGAAGCCTCACCCATTGCAGGAGCGGATGGGCAAGCTCCATGGATCACAGTAAGTCCTGTCTCGAAAACGCCATGGTCAAAAGCTAACCAAAGGCACCTTACAGATGTGGCTTCTGCACACCCGGCATAGTAATGTCCTTATACGCCATTATCAGGAACGCATACGATCCAGAGACAGGGAGATTCTCACTGTCAGAAAATGACATAGAGATGAAAGGTCATCTGGATGGAAACCTGTGCCGTTGTACGGGTTATAAGCCGATTCTCCAGGCTGCCAGAACTTTTATCCTTGAAGACCTTAAGGGGAAACTGGAGGAGGACAGGATTTCCGCGCCAGTGCAGTTAGAAAATGACAGCGAAAGTCGGGATGCGACATATTTGCAAGGAGAATATGCTAAGGCATCAAATCCGTCAAGTGGCTTGTGCGGCAGGCCTGGTGGCTGTTGTCGTGATAATCCAAGCAAGAGGCCCTGTTCGTCAGACTCGTCTGTGTCTCCCCGTTCCACTTCAGAAGACGACGCAAAAAGTTCCGAGACTAGTCTTTCCGAAGAGATCCCACTACCGCCAGCAAAGACAGTCACCCAGATCAAATTTGCTCAATATTCTCCTTCCTCTGAGTTGATTTACCCACCGGGACTTTCAAAACTAGCCATCTCCCCGTTATGTTACGGTGATGAGAAGAGGATATGGCTCCGCCCGACAAATCTGCAGCAACTCGTCGACATAATGACCGCATACAAATCTGCAACAATTGTCAGTGGTGCGAGTGAAATCCAAGTTGAGATTCGCTTTAAAGGATCTGAATTTGCAGTTTCAGTCTTTGTCTCGGATATCGAAGAGCTAAACACAATATCTGTTCCCAGCGACTTGTCTAAGATGAACGACCTTGCCATCGGTGGAAATGCGAATTTAACAGATATCGAGAACGTTTGCTATGACCTATTTTTGAAACTTGGCCAAAGAGGCTCGGTTTTTGAAGCGATGGCTAAGGTTCTAAGATATTTTGCCGGCCGGCAAATCCGAAATGCGGCATCGCTCGCTGGGAATATTGCAACGGCCTCCCCCATTTCAGACATGAACCCTGTACTTCTGGCCATTGGCGCAACAGTAATCGCACAGACAGCGGAGAAAGAACATGTAATTCCAATGGCGACAATGTTCCGCGGATATCGCAAGACAGCATTGCCTCAGGGGGGTATTATCACTCGGATTCACATACCTGTTCCCCCTGAGGGCGTTCGCGAAATCACAAAATCATACAAACAGGCTAAGCGTAAGGATGATGACATTGCTATCGTTACCGCAGGATTCAGAGTTCGGTTCGATGAAAACGATACTGTCCAAGATGTCTCCTTGGCGTATGGCGGGATGGCACCAACCACTGTCCTAGCAAAACAAACGATCGAGTACCTATTAGGAAAGACGTGGTCCGCACCAGAAACGCTTGAGGGAGCTCTTAATGCCTTGCTAGAGGATTTTCCGCTTCCATACGACGTCCCCGGCGGCATGGCAGCTTACCGTAGGACGCTAGCTTTGTCCCTGTTCTTCCGATTTTGGCACGAGGTTACTGCCCATTTCAAGCTTGGAGAAGTAGACAAAGGGCTTGTTGAGGAGATACACCGAAATATCTCGACTGGAACAAGAGATAACTATAATCCGCACGAGCAACGGGTCGTAGGCAAACAAGTTCCTCATTTAGCTGGGTTAAAACACGCTACGGGCGAAGCGGAATATGTTGAGGACATGCCTCACCAAGAAAACGAGCTTTATGGAGCACTGGTTCTGTCAGAGAGGGCGCACGCTAAGATCGTATCGGTGGACTGGACTCCCGCACTTGTTCCAGGATTAGCTGTCGGATACGTGGACAGATATAGTGTTGCCCCTGAGTTGAATTTCTGGGGATCTATAGTCAAAGACGAACCATTCTTCGCGCTCGACGAGGTGCATTCGCATGGCCAGCCAATTGGGATGGTATACGCAGAAACTGCATTAAAAGCCCAGTCTGCGGCACGAGCCGTTAAAGTTGTGTATGAGTATTTGCCAGCAATCTTGACCATTGACGAAGCTATTGAAGCGAAAAGTTTTTTTACGCACGGGAAGGAGCTTCGAAAAGGAGCCCCTCCAGAGAAGATGGCAGAGGTTTTCGCTAAGTGTGAACGAGTTTTCGAAGGAACGACAAGATGTGGTGGCCAGGAACACTTTTACCTTGAGACAAATGCTGCGTTGGTTGTCCCTCATGCTGAGGATGGCACAATGGACGTGTGGTCATCAACTCAGAATACGTGAGTGTTTTCTTGAATCCACTTCTCAACTTCTCAACACGTCAATTGACAAAAGCTGACTTTTTTCACAGAATGGAGACGCAGGAGTTCGTCAGCCGTGTCACCGGAGTCCCAAGCAACCGTATTAACGCGAGGGTAAAGCGCATGGGGGGTGCATTTGGCGGGAAAGAGTCTCGAAGCGTCCAACTAGCCTCTATCCTTGCTATAGCCGCAAAAAAAGAACGGCGGCCAATGCGAGCTATGCTGAACCGCGACGAGGATATGATGACTAGTGGACAACGAAACCCAATAATGTGCCGTTGGAAAATTGGGGTCATGAACGACGGAAAACTGGTTGCACTTGACGCAGACTGTTACGCCAACGCCGGGTTCTCTCTAGATATGAGCGGAGCTGTCATGGACCGCTGCTGTACGCATCTTGAAAACTGTTATAAGTTCCCTAATGCTCATATCCGAGGGTGGGTATGCAAAACCAACACAGTGACAAACACGGCTTTTAGAGGGTTTGGTGGACCACAGGCCATGTTTATCGCTGAAAGTTACATGTATGCCATTGCCGAGGGTTTGAATATACCAATAGACGAGCTTCGCTGGAAGAATTTGTACGAACAAGGCCAACGGACTCCTTTCCACCAGTTGATCGACGAAGATTGGCATGTCCCAATGCTACTTGAGCAAGTCCGGAAAGAAGCCAATTATGATGAGCGAAAGGCTCAAATTGCCAAATTCAATGCAGATAATAAGTGGAAGAAGCGAGGTATTTGTTTAGTTCCCACAAAATTTGGCCTCTCATTCGCCACTGCACTTCATCTCAACCAGGCCGGTGCATCTGTAAAACTATATGCAGACGGTTCCATCCTCCTTAACCATGGCGGAACGGAAATGGGTCAGGGTTTATACACGAAAATGTGCCAAGTTGCAGCCCAGGAGTTGAACGCCCCGCTGGAATCAATCTACACCCAGGATACGGCAACATATCAAATTGCCAATGCGTCGCCAACGGCTGCATCGTCAGGAAGCGACCTTAACGGTATGGCCGTAAAAAATGCCTGTGACCAGCTCAACGAGCGCTTGAAGCCATACTGGGATAAATTTGGCAGAGATGCTCCGCTTTCGAAAATCGCACGTGCGGCATATAGGGATCGGGTCAATCTGGCCGCGACTGGATTCTGGAAAATGCCTAAAATCGGCCATGTATGGGGCGATTATAACCCGGAGACCGTCAAACCAATGTATTATTATTTCACTCAGGTATGTTTCGTTTAACCAAAGCCCACGATTTGAGGGAAGAAATGCCTTGATTGCGGGGGGGTTAAAACGGCTGACTATATCACCTTCAGGGCGTTGCTTGTACCGAAGTTGAACTTGATCTCCTGACCGGTGACCACACTGTCCTTCGTACCGACATAAAGATGGATGTGGGTCGTTCAATAAACCCAGCCATCGATTACGGGCAGGTTGAAGGCGCTTTCGTCCAAGGCCAAGGACTTTTTAGCATCGAAGAGTCCCTCTGGCAAAGCAAAACAGGCCATCTCGCCACACGCGGACCGGGCACATATAAGATTCCCGGCTTCAGCGACATCCCTCAGGAGTTTAATGTTAGCTTCCTGCAAGGAGTGTCTTGGAAACATCTCCGCTCAATCCAGAGTAGTAAGGGAATTGGCGAACCGCCGTTGTTTCTGGGTGCTACAGTTCTGTTCGCTCTGAGGGATGCACTGCTTAGTGCTCGGAAAGATAATGGCGTGACGGAGCCGCTGGTGCTGGATAGTCCGGCGACAGCAGAGAAGTTGAGGTTGGCGGTGGGTGATCGGTTGGTTAAGATGGGAGAGGTAGCCCAGAAAGAGGGGCAGAAGCCATTTTTTATTGCTATTTCTTAGTCTGATAAGAACTTCGCGGAAGCTATATGATGGCAGAGTATCAACCGATCGACTGTTTGTCCTTATATTACTGAAATTTTGTCGACTGTTGTCGAAATGGTTGTTCACTTTCTGTTGTCAATTGCCGGTAACATAATGGATGTTTGTGCTGCCGTTCAGCTCTAGTCTAGCTACCTAGGTATGTAGCTATCGTTCTGAGCACGCTAGATATTGGCCGGAGCCACGTGCTTGGATTGTTTTTAAACGCTGCCCAGCTCTTGGATAGAAGTAAAGCCTCTCTGCCTCTATCAGTGCCAGTAAATCCCAGAATTGTTCGATACTGCCGCATCCACCTTGATTCATCTAGAAGAGAATGGTTCCCATAGATGGCTCGTCGACATCATCAACTTCAATAGTGGTATCTGAAATCGAAGATGATAGAGCTAGCTTCATATTTGATAAAGATAGTGAGTGTAGCTCTCCTCATAGCTTCTTGCTGAGCAAATTCCCCGCTCATCTGAGAAATGTACAAGCAGGCCGTTCGTCGACACTCCACGACCTGTGTTTTGTATGTCGCCATCTGGACTTTGAACATGTTGGATTCCACGGTTCGGCAGAGTACGCTAGCAACAACTACTCTTTCCGTAGGGAATTTCCTACGTTGCTGAGTAGTTCTGGCAAATGTGTATTTTGCAGGAGGCTTGTTGATACTATCACGGACTGGATCGCAGAGGGTCCAGGAGACGTGAAGAGCTCGTTTGATATTTCAAGATGTCATGTGAATGTGTGCCTTGAAACGGACTGGCATGTTGTGACTCAAGAAGATAGAGATGGGGGGACAATGTCCAGGTGCCGATGAGAAAGCGTATTCCGATGGGATTAGAATCAATTGTTCTGTTCCAAGACTTGGCGCTAGTGACACAACTGAAAGGCCACAGTTCTTGACGTTCTTTTTTCAAAGACATGAAGAACCACAGCCGGATTTGATAAATCGATATCCTTGGTGGGGCCACCCTGCTTTAATACCAACTGCTAATTCGGCTCAGCCCTACACTGGGCGTAACAGACCTCCAGTGGCGGATTTTAACCTATTCAAGGAATGGAAACGTATGTGCCAAAAGGTTCACGGAACGAAGTGCAGTCAAATATTTAAGGGGACTCAAAAAGTTAAGCCCCGAGTCGTCGACGTTAATCGGAGATGTCTGACTTTTGCGAACGAAGAAGACCAATGGACCTGTTTAAGCTATGTCTGGGGAAAGGCAAACACACTTCGGTTAACCAAAAGCAATGTCCAAGTATTCTCAGTGCCGGACTCTCTTGGGCCAAGTGTTCTTCCAAACATTATCGAGGACGCTTTGCAAGTTACCAAAGGGCTCGGAGAGCGATATCTCTGGGTTGACAGCCTTTGCATAATACAAGATGATGACGTGGATAAGACTGAATTCATTTCGCAGATGGATTCAATTTACACTCTAGCGACTGTCGTTATTGTTTCTTCGACCTGTGTTGATGCCAACTCCTGCCTTCCGGGCGTCAGACCTGGTTCGCGAAGTCAGGGGAAAGAGCCTTTCAAAATTCGACATGTCGCATTGGTACGCTCTCTTGACCCGGTATTTGGTGTGAAGTTCGATCTCCGTACGGGACGCGCCGCGGGATATTTAGGGGAGACCATATGGGATACACGGGCGTGGACTTTGCAAGAAAGGTTTCTTGCGTCAAGATCACTCGTATTCACAGCAGAGCAAGTGTTTTGGGAATGCGAAGAGGCGTTCTGGTGTGAGGATAGTTTTCGCGAGATCCTCAACCTTTCGCCGGATCCCCATCGGACAAGTCTCTGCGGAGGAGAACTGAACCTCACGTAGAATTCTGACATTCCAACCTTCGACCATTTCTATCGCGTCCTTCTCGAGGAGTATTCCGGTCGCGCACTGACATTCGACAGTGACGGGTTAAATGCTTTCCGCGGTATCATACGAGCCTTTGAGAGATCCATGGGAGAAGAGTTCTTTTGGGGTATGCCAGCCGCGTTCCTAGAATCTGCTCTTGCTTGGGGTCATCGAAGCCATACTCTGAGGCGCAGGCGCGGTGTCCAAATATTGAACGCCTCTTCGGAGAACGTGGATGAATTCCCCAGTTGGTCATGGGTTGGCTGGACAAGTGACGGGCAGACCAGACTCGCCAATCAAAACCTAACCACAGAGGGTCTGGGACTAAGGTTCTACCGTTTTTCCGAAGACGGGAAAACAATTTTCGAGTTAAAGCAGGCTGCGACGTTCAATCGCGAGATCGACTTGCTTGTCGAGGGTTCCAATATAGCTGATCATCCATCTAAAACTTACAAAGTTTCCCTCCAAGATCTACCAGTAAATTCGTTGACGAATTTGTCGTCACTTCTCTGTTTTTGTACCGCATCCGCCAGCCTGACTGCCATAAGCTGGAATATTGGCGACGATTCAATAACAGATAACTTAGAAATTGCCCTCTCCCAGGGGCCGAATAGTATCATCCAACTGTCTTGGTCTCATATAGCACCATCATTGAAGCAGGGGGATAAGGTTGAAGTCATTGCCGTGGCGCGAAACAGGGGCAGTTGGGATTCCGGCCATATTGACAATGGGGCTATAGGGGCCATGGTCATTTCTTGGGACGCAAATGGTAACACCGCTATTCGAAAAGGATTTGCGTGGATGGAGATTCGGGAGTGGAGGGCATTGGCTAATCGTCAATGGAAATTGATCATTCTAAAATAGAATTATTACCGTAGAGTCAATTCCGGATAATCCCGAGTACGTCTCCATTTAAACAGTAAATATGGCACATTTAATGACATATGAAACCAGCCGATTGATAGACGTAAGGAACATTTCTATCCGTTTCAAGGCGTCTTTTCGCGTATTTTGAAGTCTCTGTCGTCGGCGTTCAATAAAGTCCTCTCGCGGGAAAGTATCCCACTGTTATGAATATCAACAATGATTTGAAAATGTGCTGTTCGAGAGTCTGGGAATTCATAGGATGCATTACACCTCAAAGGAAAACCAGTGCGTTGGATGTCTAAGGCAACTATATCTGACAACCTTTGCGGCGGAGGCCATGCTGGCTCTGAACAAATTGCCTAGTTCGTCATCGCACCGCAACTTTGTAGCTCATAACGAGTTCTGTTGAACGAGTCTCTTAGCTGAGAAGAAAAGGAGAACAAAACAGCGTAAATTTTCCTGGGATCCTCTACCCAAGCATAGTACAGGTGGTTGAGGAATATTTGACGGAGTTCTGGACAGTCGGGTGTGCGTTCAAGGTTGTTCAAGCCGCGCCACACGCGCGGCTATGGTTATGCTCCACCCACAGCAATGAAAGAAATAAATTTTATTTGCAGCACAGATACTTTCTAATAGAGAGATTGAACAAGGTCGATTTATATAGCGTATATAAAAAAAGATAAAAAATAAAAAACATACGACAGCCGGGATTCGCTGGTGGTCACCCGAGTGGCTTAAGTACGGCTGAGCGGACGGGAAGCCCCTGCTCATGCCATCCAGATCAAAACTCCAGTACCCAACCCAACCGGAGGCGGCCGTGCGGCACGAATCGCACAAGCAAAGCAGGGCCCTCCACTGAGTCGTATCACCGCGTTTTTCCCGCGTTCTGCACACCAAGCCCGCGCCATCACTTCCGCCCCCTGCTCATGCCCACTGCCGAGATTAATGATTGTGACATCGCTGCCAATCTCAGAGCTGTTGGCACTGCTTTTTGAACCAAGTTTCAGTCCCGAGATCAATGAGTGTCTCTTCGACGGACCTGCCGTATGACCGGTTATGAGAGTCCAGATGTCCATCTCCTTTTCATTCGGAACCTCCCTCTTATGGAGCTCATGGGTCGCTTTCTGTTTAACATGGCATGGCGGCAGGGTTACGAAGAGCGGGTTATATTTGAGGTCGTACATGACTGTCTTATGACGAGAACTGTCCCTGACATCGAATACGATGCGTGCCTGATATTGTGCTTGGTTTTCAAGCTGTGTCTCGCTTAGTTGTTGCGATTGACCCTCAATGGGCAATGCACTGAGCTGGATGGTGTTTATGGAGCAGGTGGGAGCGACTGTTTGGGCAGGGGGCTGTGGTGTTATCCATTTCTTAGGATCTGCCATATTTCCCAGGAAGGAAACATATTCCTTTTCTTCACCTGGCTTCAAAAGGGCCTCGAGAAAATCTTGATAGCTTGTTTCGGGGTCGAAATGAGGGATTTTAACGTCATCATTTACCGGAGCAACATTGTCTGCGTAAAGGCGGATATGATGCCTTTTCTTGCTGAAGTCTTCTGCTGCGTGCGAGGGCTGTCCAACGAAATCCACAGGGGGACACGGACCGATCCACCCACAAAGTGAGCCCACGCCAGGAAGACAGCCAAGAACGCTCCCTAGGACAGTTCGTACTCTCCAATATGTCTGTCTTGGTAATGAGAGGCCACACTCGTAGTAAGGAGCGACCCCAGCAAGCGAAACCGAAGACGTGGACAAGATCAGACAAGACATGATCGCGAAAGCCGTCCATTTGCCGGGTAAAACGCTACCATAGAACCAATCGTTTAGGAGAATAGGGATCTGACCAAAGTTACGAAGCTTATCTGCAGCTTTGGGAACGTTTTCTTTCACTTCATTCATATACGGCCAGTTCATCTCTAAAGCAAAATAATAGAGTCCCTGTATCTGCTGTTCAATAACGGAACTGTAGAAACCCATCTGCTTCCCGGATACATCCCAGTTCTGATCAAGAAAAGCCTTTTGAAGGGCGTGCTTTCTTATGACGGAAGTTTCCGACTGGATTGCCTGCAAATCCGCTTTGATCTTCTCGTCAGCATTGGCAAGCCCGCCTTTCATCAAAGCAGGGACGGCATCACCAGAAAGCTCGATTGCTTTTTGATACGACTTCTGTGCTCTTTTTGCCTTTCCAAGTTTCATCTCTGCGTCCCCTCGCCTCACCCACGCCTTGATATACCCGGGATTAAGTTGTGTTGCGGTATTTGCATCTTGAGCCGCTTGCTCATAATTCTCTATACGATAGTATGCAGTCGCGCGGTTTGAGTGAAAAGTGGCGCTCGAACGGTCAATATCGATGGCCTTCGTATAATAATCAATTGCCTGTTGATATTCCCCCTTCTCGAATGCCGCATTCCCTTTGTTTTTGAAACTGTCCGCTTCTTTTTTCCCCTCATGCTTTCCCACATTACCAACTGGAGCGGGAATGTCTCTTAAAAAGATCGTAGTATTGCGAAAATACAGGTCTTGAACCATAAGTGAGGCCAAAACCTTGGGCGTAATGTCCGGAAGAGATGCATTCGGATGGAGCTCGAGGCGGATAGCCAGCTCCCTGGACAAAATAAGCTGGCGGAGGAATCCGTTGAACTGCCTGTACCATATTAGTGTAAGAGTTGAATTTGATGTAAAATCATGGAAGTTGCTATTCATATCGATTAAAGAACATAGTTGTTGTATCTGTGATTTGGGATCCGACACTGGTCGGAAAGGGTCGAAACTAAGTTGGCGGAAAATGAGTGTCCGAAGGAATATAGGAATTATCTCAGAAGCGAGGAGCCAGACATACCCAATGTTGCCAAACAGCTCACGAAGGTCAAGATTGTCACTCTGCGGATCCAATCCGAAAGGCCTTTCAGATCTCTGAAGTTCATTAAATCTCCGGAGGAGCCTATTCGTTGTAACCGAAGGCAAGGATGGAAGAAAAGCGGTTTTGTGATGGTATTTCGGACCAGAATGTTCCTCTGCGTATGCCCAAGCCTCCAATCCAAAACCCTCAACGGTTATTGTTCCAGGGTTGATATTTTCATATCTCGGTTCACTCTCGATATCGAACAGTACCGTCTCTTCACCACTATGTCGGTAGAATGGATGAAAGGGCGGTCTGCTCATAAACCTCCGCCGATGATAAAGAGCTGTAGAACGAGCATTATCAGCGTTATCTATCTACACAGCAGCTCTCGTTGAAAGATCCAATGTAAAGGGAAACCGACCAAATGAAGGGTGTCTCGCTTGCAGGTAACCCTTTTCCTTTCTTGCTATATCCAAGTAGCTTTTATACGGTTCGCAATGCTCTTGCCAGTAGGCATTTGCGCTGACGTTTTGAGAAAATATGCTGCGATCTATGGTTATGACTAGCCTTCCCTGCCCCTTTTCTTCGAGGCGACGTACTGCCGCCGAAAAGTTATTGGACAATGGATCAAGCGCTGGAGCAGCAGCACGTTCCGGTTTACTGGAAGCATGTCCGAATCTGGCGGGGAGGAAACATTCGACAAACCAACAATGGGTGGAGTATGGTAGTCGCCATATTTCCCAATATCTCCTGTACTGAGGGACTGCATGCCCTCAATGATATCCTCATAGGCACCCGGAGAACTAATCATCGGCTCTAAAAATTGTTTTAGAATACCGCCGTCAACTTTACCATCATAGCCAAGTCCATTGCGCATGGTTTCTTGGACATCGCCCTTAACCTCGGGAAGAGGCTCCTCTAGCGATCGAACGGCTTTGCCAAACGTAGTCATAAAAACACCAAATTCCAACTTGTCATGGATGAACCACGTTATGTCGCGGCTTTTTAGTCTGATACCGCATTGACTAGCCACAGTTTGGCGCAAATTGCTGTAGAATTCCTTGATATCCGGTGCCGTATCGTGACGAGCAGCTTCATCGCTATCCCCGCTGTCATCCGTGGCGGCAGCAGCAACAGCAATCCCATGGAATTCCCTCGTTGACTTGAAACATTCAAGCATCCGCTGGATTGCGAGCAAAATACGCAATACGACTCCACCCACGTCTTCTCGCTTCAACTTGGTTGCCGAAGGATGCAGTGGTAAACCATGCTCGACTGAGCCAGATTCAGACACCAAATCTAGTCCGATCACCTTTCCCCAAGCAAACAACCTGATCTTTGCCGTTTCTAGATGTGAAGCTAGCAGGAGCTGAACTATATCTTGTTCGTCTGCCCTCAAGTCAAAGCTGCAGTAGAGGCGGATGCAGGAGTTCCAAGCCGTGGATATTGAACCGAGAATGTCTCCCTCTTTTTCCTGTGTTGTTTTTGTCGTCATTGTTATAGATATTCGTGTTTGATAGATGCTCCAGGTTCAGCGCAAAAAGGATGAGAAAACCTGGAAGAGAATCATGATGGTGGGTTGTCTGTTATATAGCAAACCACTGCTGAATATCCGAGGAGTTGAGCTCAGCTCTAGGCAACTTGGCAATAGTGGAAGCTAGAGAAACAGTTCTTCTAATACGGACTCATAGCCACTGCCGCGCCCTATAGAGCCTTGGCTGAATGAAAATATTCTGCAAACAGCACCACCCTGTTGGTGAGACAATGTCTCCAATGATTATATAGAACGAGTGTCAAAGAGCCTCATATCTGCGCCTAGATTCAAAGTACTAGTATCCTATGCCATGGGAGGCCTTGAGAGCCTTCCACAAGCGGAGGTGCTCACTTGTCCGAAACTCCTTTTTCTCGCTGCTGCTTCCACTTTGCCAAACCAACGAGAACATGGATTGTTTGGATCTCAATAATCTCAAGTTCTGCTCCTAGATGATGTCTTTGAGCGGTTCGATCCTAGAGGATGAAGGCATATATTGGCAGTTCTCGGAAGCTGTATTAACCTTTGAATAAAAGCCTGATCAAAGGGTTCCCATACCTCTCGCTGTCATGGCTCCGTAGTTAGTCCTCGTCCTCTGACAATGGTGCAATATCATGACCAAAATGGAGTGCCGGTTGGCAGTGTAAATTGCCGGTTTGCCCCAAGGTTAAATACAGCCACAGTCCCAAGGTTTCAATTCCACTAACGTTTCCAGCACCAGGAATTCTAGGGCCTAATTATAGCATGATAGCCCTAATGTTTAACTGAAAAGCCAGAAGCCTCAATCGTAGTTGAGTATATGGAGTCTATGGATCCAACCCCCCCCTATCTAAACGTCCTAACCGCATTGAAATCCCACCTCATCAATATCGACTTTTTCAACCAAAATCACCTCCTGCTCATCATCACCCCTTTAAAAACCCGCCGTAGTACTCATCCAGCCACTCCCCGGCCTTCTTACCCCTCTCCCCGCTTCCAGCTACAACATCTCCAAACCTTCCAATGCTCCCCACATACCCATCCGGCCGGACATTAACAATCACAACCTCATCCCCAGCAACATCACCCAACCACTTCTCCGTACATCCGCCACCAGGCATGACATCGTCAAGGTAAAACGTCCACCGACTAGCCTGCAGCAAGGCGGGCAGAGAGCTAATTTCAGCCTCACATTTTGCTGTCCGTGTCACAAGCGCATACGTGAAAAGCTTGGACACGGGCGTATACCGGTCAAGCTGTGCATAGTCATCCAACGGGGCATGAGGAGGCGGATTTGCGGCGTATGATTTATTTGCGTGCATAGTGGCGCGGGAGAGGACCGAACTGGATGATTGGATATGACTGCACAGGCTGGATAGGAAGGGCGCGGCGGCGTGCATGTTCGGAACGAACATGTAGATGCGGAACTGGCTGAGCAGGTGGATATCGAGTTGGATGTCGATTGGGTTTGCATCGATGAAGCGGGAGACGCGGGCGGGGGTGAGGAGGGCGCCGGGCTTTAGGTGATTTACTGATGAGGCGGGAGGTAGTGGTGTCGAGCCTAGTTTGTTAAGGATGTTTGGGGAATACTCTGCTCCGACGCCGGAGATGAAGCGGATATTTTCATCAAAATTGCGGGCGAGGGCTTCGTCGCCCTCGGTAAATGCCTTGACGTGCTCTGCGTCGAAGTTGATTAGGTCCTGTGCAATCTTTTTGCGTTCTTCCTCGTAAGTGGCGAGCAGGGAACGAGGGGCTAGATCCCGTGCTACGAGATTGAGTTTCCAGGCGAGATTGAAGCTATCGTGCATACTGGTGTTTGCACCTTGGGCAGCGAGGGCAGAATGGCAATGGCCAGCCTGGTAGTTACTTCAGTACACAGAGGAGCATAAGATGTAGTCCGGAGCAGTATACTTACGTCTCCGGCAATAAAGAGCTGTAGCTCTGCATCTGCAAAATGATTCGCGACCCTCTGGCTGACGACGTAGTTGCCAAACCATTCTGTTTCGTATTAGCATCAGAAATTCGGAGTTGAATGAGAGTGTTTTACCTATGCTTTTCCATTCCAACGTATATGGCGCCATTGCTTCCTTAGCCTTGTTCATGACATACTCTGCCGTTGCAAGAGATTTATCCATCCGGTCACCGTCCTTGGAGCTTAGCTCCACATACAGACGGGTCATGTTGCGCTCCCTTGGAATCCAAAGGATGGAACCGGCGTGGTGCGTGCGAACAGCAACTTTACTCCATAAATCTGGGAAATCCGTCTCAATGACACCTAGTCAATTCAAATTAGCAAATAAATTGATTAGACCCGAAAGCATATCGAGGAAATACCGTCTAGCACGCCCCACGAAGCATTGGTCACCTCCCCAATTAGTTTGGCTTCAGGTATATAAGGCCTGACTTTTGAGCGTGCCCCATCGCATCCTATGAGATAGTCTGCTTCCAATGTTTGTGGCTTTTTGGTAATGGCATCTTCATATACGACGTTAACTTTCCCATTCGTAGCTGATTTTGAACATTCAATAAACGGGCTGCTGCGCGAAACAGAAACACCCCTCTCCTCCATGTCTTGAATCAGGACGTCTTCTATCATGCCTTGGTGAGCCAGTAGAATGTATGGATCCGACGCTCCTACATGATTTGGGTAGTGAATCTGACGGCCTGTTCGTTGCAGAGGCTTGTCGACAGCGGATTCCTGCGCGGCGTTAAGGAAGCTATCACACATGGCACACTTGGAACACCGCTTACCCAGAATGATATGTCGTAGACTTTGACACCTTTTCTCAGCAGATCATCTGCAAGTCTGAGTTGCTTGAAGGTCTCGATGGTCTTTGGTTGCATGCCATCAGCTTTACCGGTTGATGTCCTGTCTGGACGGTCGTCCAACAGGGTTGTTTTGATTCCATATCGGACCAAGTTCGATCTGTCTTCCCCTTGTCAGTTTCGAGCGTATAGTATTGCAGCAAAGCAACAGAGGCAAGAATATACATACGCAAGCATCAGCCCCGATGGACCTGCTCCCACAACTGCGACTGTCGTAGATGGCTCGGGAGCGTGCTGGCCATCGACATCCATGAACCCTTCATCATTAGCGCCGGGTCCCATCTTGAGTTCCTTCGAAGAAGTCTGGGAATAAGATCTTTTCATGATGAGACAATGCCCGATATTATTGTAAGTATAAAAATGAGAGCAGAATGTCTGCAGCGGCGATCATATCACATGGCACGCTGGCTGCAATTCGCTATCTGGTAGCCGTAGTTCAGCCAGCTAGCACTGAGCAGCTCACTTTTGGTTATGATCAAAGGTAACTGGTGAATGATGCCACTATCACTTGGCTTTCTCCGGGCTGGAAGGGGCAGCAGAAGTGCGTCTGCTTCCAACGCTGCTGTCGCGTCATGCACTCCCCTTGACATTGACCCCTCCCCTCACTTGTTCTTAGCATGGTGTCTGTGGAGCAGAAGCTGTTGCAGTTGCATTAGTGGGCGGCTGCAGGGTGTTAGCAGTGGCGGTTAGCGGGTTGCAGCCGATGCAGGGCTAGACTTGGTTAAGCATCTTAGCTGGCTCCAGTTAAGCTGCCCGCTAAGAAGCTGCTTCCGCGTCAATTAATAATTCAGAGTCCCCATTTTTGGAGAATATACCAGACAGTACAGTACGGTTACGGCTACGGATACAGACGATAAAGATACGCGAGTTGTAAGATTAGGTACGTAATTACCTGCTGACTAATTCCCGGCTCCGTTCGCTCTTCGGCTTGTGTTTTGCACGATCCCGAATCGCCGTCATTGCCCGGCTATGCTCCGATAAACACTCCGAGAACAACAGAGAACAACCTTCACCAGCACGAACTCGCACTTTTATTTCACTAGGATCCTGGAATGACTGCTACTTCCATCACCACAATGAGCACTATAGAGCCATGGCAGCTGATTGCCGCGGAGAAGCGATCACTCAGGGATCAGGCATTGATGCCCTATTTTGCCGATGATGTTCATCTCAGGACTGAGAGAGTAAGGAATGTTGCGGGCAGATCTCGCATTGAGCCTCAGACGGCCCAGTCCATCACTGAACTTGATAGCATTGAAGAATTGCATGCTCGTCTCAGCCGGGGTGACTATACCGCCGAGGATGTCACGCTTGCATATATCAAGAGGTTGGATAGCCCTATATCGTAATATTTTTACTGTAGATTAGATCTTTAACTCTAAATGGGGCCACAGAGCAACGATAGCACATCAAGTGGTCAGTCCCGCGTGGTACACCAGATACTTTCGTTTATTACTCGCGCTGATAGATCCGAACGAGCGGCCGCAATCTGTGTATAGACAAATGCCATTACAGAAGTTATCTTTGAAGATGCGATCAAGCAAGCTCGAGCTCTTGACGAAACATTCAAACAGACAAAGAAAACCAAAGGGCCGCTCCACGGTATTCCTGTTACATTAAAGGACCAGTTCAATGTCAAGGGCTACGACACAACCCTAGGATATGTTGGGCGCTCATTTTCGCCGGCTACAGAAGATGCCACTTTAGTCCAAATCCTGAAAAATCTTGGTGCTATAGTTATTGCAAAGACCAATTTGCCGCAGAGTATCATGGTGCGTACGATTGCTCAACATCTTTAATCGCAGTTTTCTTACCACTAGCATGTGCGAATAGTGGTGCGAAACCGACAACCCCCTTTTCGGCTTAACGGTGAACCCACGCGATTCAAAGTTTACCCCAGGAGGCTCTACCGGCGGTGAAAGTGCTCTGCTTGCCCTCCAAGCTTCGATTCTCGGATTTGGAACTGATATCGGAGGAAGTGTCCGAATCCCTCAGCACATGGCAGGCCTATACGGCCTGAAACCAAGCGTAAGATGATTCATTCAACTACGATCGATTTCTACACACAATATTAACACTTACCAGAGTGCTCGCCTCCCTTACCATGGCGTTCCAGTCTCGACAGAAGGCCAAGAGCACGTCCCCTCCTCCGTCGGCCCCATGGCGCGTTCCCTCTCCTCAACTATCTACATATCCAAGCTCCTCGCGAATTCCCGCCCCTGGACTCGAGATCCACGCTGCGCCCCGCTTCCCTGGCGCGACGAGCTCTTCCAGGATCCCCAATCCCGCCCTCTCGTCATCGGCCTAATTCTCGACGACGGCGTCGTAAAACCCCATCCACCAATCACCCGCGCTCTGCTCCAGCTCTCTGCGGCGCTGCGCGCTGCCGGCCACGAAGTCGTCCCGTGGAGCACGGAGGGACACCATGAATGCATTGAAATTATGGACGCGTTCTACACCGTCGACGGCGGCGAGGATATCCGGCGCGGTGTGCTGGCAGGAGGGGAGCCGTTTATCCCGCACGTCGAGAAGCTGGTTAACCGCGGCCAGCCGATCTCCGTCTACGAATACTGGCAGCTCAACAAACGCAAGTTCGCGGCGCAGAAGCGGTATTTGGATCAGTGGAACGCGGCTGTGGGACCAGAGACGGGGCGGGTGGTCGATGTGCTGCTGGCGCCGACAATGCCGCATGTTGCTGTGCCGCACCGCTGCTGTCGTTGGGTGGGGTATACGAAAGTGTGGAATTTTCTAGATTATACCGCGCTTACGTTGCCGGCTGGGGAGGTTTGTGAGGAGGATAGGATTGATGGTGTACCCCATAAGCCGAGGAATGAGCTGGATGAGTGGAACTGGGGACTGTATGACTTGGAGACGATGAAGGGGCATCCGGTTAATTTGCAGATTGTCGGGAGGAAGTTGGAGGAGGAGAAGGTGTTGGGTGCTGCGGTGGTTATTGAGAATATTATTCATGGATTGCCCAATTAAGTTTTGAGATGGAATTATTTAGAAAGGTATATACTATTAGTATAGATATAGAGAAGCTCGTTACCCCCTACTTTTTGCAAAAGCAAAAATGAAAGGTTCACGATTGCTTTGGTCATCGGCAGTTTATATGATGGCTACCTAGGTATAAAGATCATAAACACATCAACATGCTTTTGAAACAAATCCACACTACCACTTCGTAACTCCCCCATCAACGCAAATGTCCTGCCCGGTCATATACGAGCTAGCATCGCTGGCCAAAAACACGCAAGCTCCCCGAATATCATCAGGCTCAGCTAGCCGGTGGTTCATTATATCCGCTTCCCATTTCCCAATGAGATGCGGAAACTATATCACTTAAGTCAGCCATTCTGTTTGGGCACACGCTTAAAAAATATGCGTTTGGGTGGGATAGGGGAAGTTAGGGGACTACGCACCGCCGCAGTCATTTCGGTCCGCACGTATCCAGGGGATACCGAGTTAACTCTTATTCCCTATTCAATACCAATTATTAGCAATCTCTTCATCCCTCTTTCACTACCAATCCCCTACTTTCCACGCTTCATGCGATAACAATGTTGGACATACATGCGGTACAAGCTCCTTCGCAATAGCGGGACACATCGCCTTCACCGCCCCTTTACTCGCACAATATGCCGAGCTATTCTGATCTTTGATAGCCATATAACTTGCAATGCTCGCTACGAGCACGATACTCCCGCATTTTGTGCCGTTGGCAATCATCTGCTTCGCCGCCAGCTGCGCCGTAAAGAACAGGCCCATGACGTTAACCTCCAGCAACTCCTTGTGGGCCTCGTAAGTGTACTCAAGAAAGGGGAGATGGCGGTTGATGCCGGCGCAGGGCACACAGATGTCAAGCTTGTTAGAAAAGTCCGCGCTGAAAGAGGTGAAGCCAGATCGAAGGGAGGTGGGGGAGGAGACGTCGACTCTTGACGGTTTTTGGTCAGTGGTTATTTGGGTTTGACAGTGAATTGATATGGCGCCTTACTTGTAGAATGCCGTTTTAACGCTATGTTTACTGGCAATTTTGTGGATGTCTTCGCTGGGGTCTATTACGTCGAATACGGCGACATCTGCGCCAGCTTCTGCGAGGCCCTCCGCGAATGCCAGGCCGCATCCCCTTGCCCCGCCTGTTACGAGGGCGGTTCTACCTTTGAGGGAAAACTGTGTATTTTGGTAGAGGTATTATTAGTTTTTGCTTTTCATATTTGGCAGGGGCGTACCTTGTTGTTTGAAGGGGGCGGCGAGGGTAATTGCAAACTGCTTACTCTGGACATGTTGTAGCATATACTACTGTAAACTAGGGCGAATTCTATGGATGAACTCTTATGTCGCTGAATTGAATACTATTATATTAGCAGAATCAGGTTTATTATATGCTTTTATTGAACTTCTGTAAGTAGTCATGGACACGAACATATTCAGGAAGCTCAGCGGTCTTCCAGGCGTAGCAAGCCCCTATAAGACAGCAATGTCAAAGCTTCATGGTTGAACTTTGCCCCGCCATGGGCCATTTCTAATGGAGCGGCAGTGACACCAAGTCCACAGTTATTGTTATTTTCCATTTACATACGCCTCAAAGAGTATGTTCAACATAGTCTCGTAACGACGACAAAGAATGTCTGTATCCCTTTCTATACTAGTGCGCGGTGGAGTATACATTCCCCCACTTCTCGATAAGCTCTAATTACTTTATATTTCGGCGATAAGGAATGATAAGCTTACCCCTCTCTTGGGCCGAATTGATACCAGAGATACGGAGTGGTTCGACGACGGTTGAGGGGTAGGTAGTTTACAAATATCCCGTGTCCTAATATCCCCGTCGGTAATATACACCCTGCTACAGATTCTGAGATAAGTTTTCGGTAAAACCATCTGCCTGTTAAAGTCAAAGTTGGGTTTCTTATTTCTACCCCGATCAACCCCTCACGGCGAGGTATCCACTGCGGAGAGCTTCCCTTGCCCTGGTTTCTAACGATCCCTGAACTCTACATCACCGTCGTCCTTTTTTATTCTATTGTCAAAAGAACAACATCATATATCTGAATACTCTGACAAAATATACGAACTTTAACATACACTTGACTCAACATATCGCAATGGGCAAAAAGCGAGTTCTCCTCAGTTACGGCGTCGACATCGATGCCGTCGCCGGCTGGCTAGGGTCCTACGGCGGCGAAGACAGTACCAATGACATCAGTCGAGGTAACCACCTTCTCATCCAGATGTTGCACAGAATTACAATGATAACCCTTCTGACATTTTTTCTATAGGCCTCTGGGCAGGCACAATTGGCGTGCGCCGGCTCCTTAAGCTCTTCGAGAAATACAACATCAAAGCCACATGGTTTATCCCAGGCCACTCGCTAGAAACGTTCCCGGAAGAATGCGCCATGGTTCGTGACTCAGGCCACGAAATTGGCCTACACGGCTACTCGCACGAGAACCCGTCCGACATGACGCTGGAACAGCAGCGCGACGTACTCGACAAGACCTACCGGCTGCTAACGGACTTTTGCGGCAAGCCGCCGCGTGGAACTGTGGCGCCGTGGTGGGAGACGAGTGCCGAGGGCACCGATTTGCTGCTTAGCTATGGTATTGAGTATGATCATTCGATGGGTCATCATGATTGCCAAATGTACTGGCTGCGGACCGGAGATACGTGGACGAAGATTGATTATTCGAAGAAGGCGAAGGAGTGGATGAAACCGTTGGTTAAGGGGGAGGAGACGGGGCTAGTGGAGATTCCGGGGAGTTGGTATATTGATGACTTGCCGCCGATGATGTTTATTAAGAATGCGCCGAATAGCCATGGGTGGACGAACCCGAGGGATGTGGAGGATATTTGGAAGGTAAATCCCTTTTTTTCTCTTTGTGTTGCCTTTGGTTGTGTCTGGTTATCTAATGGGTTGGTTTTTGTCCTAATAGGATCATTTTGACTACTTTTACCGCGAATATGATGAGTTTGTATTCCCTATGACCATTCACCCGGATGTTTCTGGACGGCCGCATGTGCTTCTTATGCATGAACGGTATGTTCCTTGTTTCCCGAATCCCGTGAATCTTGAAGCTAAACGTTCGCATTACTACTACAGCGTCATTGAGCACATCAACAAGCACGAGGGAGTGGAATGGGTAACATTCGAGCAAATGTCGGACGACTTCAAGAGCAAGAATGTGCCACCAGCCGGGGCAAAGATGCCTGCGCCACGAGGAGAGATTTTAAAGACGCCGCCATTGAATCCGTGATATGGGCGACATGATAGGATGTGTCGTTATCTAAGCTCATAGTTAATCAAATTCATAACAAAGCAATTGACAGTATATTTTTGTCCCATACGCTGCGTACAATTCCGCCCGTGATACTGCCCCGCCTTCTCTCTTCATTCATCGCATGTATCTCTGTTCCCCCGCTATCTAGAATCCAGCCACGGCGCAAACAGTGACGTATTGCAGCTTAAGCTTTCATACCCCTGGCCTGTATCAGCCGTAAATTACCGAATTATATACCCCCACTCTTGGGTATCTCTGTATCAATACCCGTAATGCTACAAATATTACTGAATTACACGCATATTATACGGACAATACATACACGACCCCGTCACAAGTACCGATACTTAACCCCTGACATCGATCCCTAACTGCTCCATCCATATATCAACATCTGTCACGGTGGGGGAGATATACCTCCTCCACCCCTCAAAAGTGGTTTGGTGATGATGTACGAAGTACTTGCGTACTGTCGCTGGTACATATCGGCTGGACCTCCACTTTGTTATCTGCCGCCGTTGCTTTGAACTTGTGTCGGTAGGTGGCAGCCCATGGCGACGAGTTATGAGCGGCAGTGGCTGACTGGCTACACAGCGACGGAATGCATGGATGTGCATGCACTACTCCGTCTACACCGGAATGTCTCTGCGTACAGACACTTGCCTTTAGATGAGTGGTTGACGTTTGGCTCCCCGCTAGTTCTGCGCAATGCGGGGAGCTTGTCTTGATATACAGCTTACCTCTCGATTACTGTTAACAGAGTCTGATAATATTGAAAAAAAGTCCTGTTTCCCATATACCTTCTTAGGTCTAGCTTTAGAAGTAAGTTAAACAGGGCTTACGGCTATAGTGAGATTACCTGAACGGTTGGATTCCGCAGCATTCAGCGCCCATAGGGAACGATTATCTCCAGTTCGGTAGCTCTCGATCGCCAGAAAAACAACCAGCAAAAGACAATTCGAAAGAGGATTTTTTGTCACATTCCTTGACATTTTTCAATTTTACTGTTCTTATATATCCACATCCCGCGCAACCATGTCTCCAATTCCGGTACAACAGATAGAACCACGGCACGAATCGTGTAAACTAAAGGTTTGTTCTTCTTTTCCCCCATTTTTTATCGCCTCTGTATAGAGCTCTCATCTCGCAAAGAAGAAGAATGTAATCCTTCTAACAAACAATTTTCCAGATCGTAATAGTTGGCGCAGGCCTGGGCGGCCTCGGCGCGGCCATCGCATGTCTTCTAGCTGGCCACACCGTCACAGTGCTCGAAGCTGCCCCCCAAATAACCGAAGTAGGCGCGGGAATCCAAGTGCTCCCTAACAGTTCCCGTGTCTTGACGACCTGGGGTCTATCGGAAAAGCTATCCAAATATGCCACGCGCCCCCGCCAATGCAACTTTCTCCGCTGGAAGGGCGAGGTCATATCCTCCATGGACTTCCACGAATCCCAGGCCCAGTTCCCGGGCACCTGGTACGGCGATTTCCATCGCGCGTCGTTGCACAATTGTCTGATGGAGCGGGTGGCAGAGCTTGGAGGGACGATGCAATGTAATTCGAAGGTGATAGATGTGGTTGTGAGTGCAGACGGGTCGACAGCGACGGCGGTGATGGAGGATGGACGGAGGGAGGAGGGGGATTTGCTGGTTGGTGCGGATGGGGTGGCCAGTCGGCTTGTGGAGCTGTTGCTGGGCAGACCCGAGCCGCCGGTCAAGACGGGGGATTTGGCGTATCGATTGCTCCTGTCGACGGAGGAGATGATGAAAGATCCGGATTTAAGGGGTTTTGTGGAGGAGCCGCAGGTCAATTATTGGCTGGGACCGGATGCACATGCTGGTTAGTACTGATTTTTATGCCATTAGTTATCTTGAGACCCTTTGGTTGCTGACTTTGGCAGTGAACTATGTCCTCCGAGGTGGCGAGCTGTTCAATATGGTACTTCTGGTGCCGGATGATATACCCGACGACGGTGCTACGACGGTAGCAGGAAATGTGGAAGAGATGTGCGCAGCATTCGAAGGCTGGGATCCGCGGTACGTTTTATAACATAACAACCCACCTATTATCTCGCACGCCTTTAACCTCTAAATACCTCCAGAATCCAGAAACTTCTCAAACTCTGCAAATCCGTCCATAAATGGCGCCTCTGCTATCGCCTTGGCGAGCACGACTGGACACATCCATCAGGCTCCTGGACAATGCTCGGCGACGCCGTACACGCCACCCTCCCATATCTTGCCTCGGGGTACGTATACACGTTACCCTCAAATATTACAATTTTCTCCTCCTCTCACCTTAAACTAATTTCCTACAGCGCTGGCATGTCCTTTGAAGACGGCAGTGTGCTCGGAACCTGCCTTTCCCGTCTCCCCAACAGCCCCAACATCTCCAAAACCTCCCCCGCCTTCCTTGCGCAAAAGCGACACGCACTAGCCGTCTACGAGACTTGCCGCAAATCGCGCACGCAGATGGTAGTCACGCGCGGAAATTTGCAGCAGTATTTATACCACTTGCATGACGGACCGGAGCAGGAGGAGCGGGATCGGAAGATGCGCATGGTGCCGACTGAGGAGGGGGAAGCTTTGGCGTGGAGGGATCCGGGACTCGCGCCCCGGTTGTTAGGGTATCGGTGTGAAGAGGATGTGAGTTTGTTCCTGTTCCTTTCTTGATACTTTTAGTTTCCAAGGGTTGGAGTTAGGGAGGTTTGGAAACCCTTTTGCGAAGGGGTTAAATTATCATCTTCCTCCGCTATTATCATGTTTTATCTTGTTTCCGTAGTGGATCGGCTGACTGACAAACCGCCCTTTTTACTATGAAATGATAGGTTGCCAAACATTGGGACAGGGTTCGCGCTCCATCCCCCAGAGGTAAACGGCAGTCACAGGATGAATCGAGGCTATGACACGGCTCAAAGGCGGTGTTGAAAAACGCCCAACGCGAACAGGAGAAGGGAGAAGGAGAAGGTGAACGCTAGACGTATTGAAAAATACTCGAGTCTATCTTTGGCAATGTAAAGAGGGCATCCTTGCGGATGTTTTCAGGGACACATTGCGAGTGAGATGCGTGTGTTGGTTTAATATCTTGGAGTGAATATGGAAATGGAGGCCGAAAGGTTGACATGCGCGAGGAGGCGGACGAGAGAAAGCTGAGAGAGCGGATAAGTAAACGGGAATATAGATAGGGAGGGCATTTTTATGTACGATCTATTGGTTTCGGATGATATTTGTTTAATCTTTTTAGGGACAAATTTCAATGCTGCGGTTGCTGAGTACATACAATGATACTATCCAAAGTTTAAAGATCGACACTAGATAAGAGCAAGCCGGCACAATTTCAGTGAAAAAAATCCACTAAACGCAGGTAAATTGTCTAGATATTTCAAAATATCGCATACATATTAAAAGATCTAGGGATATCCACCTTACCTACTTTCAGGACCAACCATATTTCATTTTCCGTCCTCCTCGCACAGCCCCTTAACCCTCCCCGCCCTCTCGCCCACCAATCTATCAAAATATCCTAACAATTTTTCGACAGGAATCATATCCAATCTCCCCAGCGCGGGACTGGAACTGAACAAAACCTGGCCCCCATACAATACACGAACAAAATACTCCTTCTCCCCCTTGCCCTCCTTACTCTTCACTGCACCCCCCTCCCTTCGATACACCTCAAAGACTACCTCAGCCCCCATCCCCGGCCAAACCATTGTCTGAACCTGCAACACAGACAACAACCTCGACAAACTCCCATCATGCGCAACATTATGCCGATAGATCCTCTCCTTATCCGTCCCCTGAATCTGGTCACGGATATGCTGCGCCACCTCCGCGACAAAGACACCGATACTCCCCGCACTAGCCTCCAGTGATGTCGGCGCATCGCGGTACAGGTACGAGTACTCAAACTGGCCGAGGCGGAAGATAGTGTCTGCGTCGGGCTGAGTGATGCAGTTTGCGCCGTTGGTCAGTGAGCAGGGGAGCGGTTTGGAGTGGCAGAGACGCGCTGCGAGGTTGTCAAAGTAGTGGTCGGCGCTTTCGTGCCAGGCGGTGTCGGAAGGGGGGACGCCGGAGATGGAGTCCAGATGTGCGAGGAGGGAACGGGAGGCGGCCAGGTGGGTAGCCCAGGGGGTGTCGGGGATGGATTTTATGGTAGCAAAAAGGGATTTGGAGTACGGGCAGGGGTAGGTGGGTTCAAGGGAGTCGGTGGCGGGGGCCTGGTTGGTTGGGTTAGGACTGGCTTTACGGGGAGAGGGGATGAAGGGGTGGCTACGAACTTCGACAATGAGGGGAATGGGGTGCTGAGGGTTGTACATGCCGCCGATCAGCATGCCGGCTACTTGACTGGTGATGACGTTGGTTGTCACTCTGAATGATATCTTTTCTAAATCGAGCTTGTCGGGAAGAAAATGGAGTAGGTCGTGATACACGCCGTAAATATCACGGCCATGCTGCCACGAGTCGTCGAGACCTTCCTTGGTAATCTGCGGGAATGTGCAGGTGCCATTAAAGCCAGAGACTTTGAAGGGGTTGATGGGGTTCTCAAACCCGGCCCAGTATGTGTGTGAGCTGTCGTGTCCCGGCATGGGCTGGCCGTAGTAGAATAAGCCTTCATCTTTGCAGTCCCAGGAGTATGATTCCACGGGGAAGGTGTTAGAGGCATAACTACACTCGTTAGTCAGTATAAAGAGTTGCTAGTTTAGGAGGACTGGAAACGTAGCTTACGGAGTTCTCTTGTGATGCCTATGGATCTATTTGAACCAATATGTCAACTACATTCATACATCTTTTTTAGAGTAAACTAAACATACCACTTCGACATACTGGAGCTTATAATCCTCGGGAGGTATTTCATACTCCGTCTTCCTCACATGGGGCATATTGCACCAATTGTATGTTCCATATTCATTATCCGGGGTAAAGGAAGAGTCAAAAATAAAGCCGTAGACACCCGTCCCGTTCATCAGTCTGTTGACATCATTAATCACTGTCGCCTGGGGAGGGTGCCATGATACGTCCACTGCGTCTGTATGCTGCGGCGCAAACAGAGAAAGCACAGGAAGCCACAATGAGAGCCTGGGAAGACTCATATCTGTTGCCCAATTCGCACCACCTAGCAAGAGCCAGACGAAGCAAATAAAGACGAAAGAAAAACAGCCGTATAGTCAGCTGAAATGGGATTGTGTAGCCATTTGAGAGTCCCTGTATGGGCCAGCCGCTATGGAATAGCCGTAGGGGTGGCGCTCAGCAGAGAACCAGGCAATCTGGTCTGAACAGGGTTCTGTCCGTTAAAACAGCGGATGATCGCACACTTTAATGCGGCCAGTTTGAATTAACGTGGCAGACTCTCAATCCATCCACGGTGGAATAATCGGTGCTGCACGTGCGGGTGACAGTGGACATAATCGCCTGAGACAAGACGCGGTTGCAGAGAGGACGGATGGCAACATAAAATACACGGTTACAGATTCTACAGATAGATAGCAGAGATCTAAAGGAACAGCCTACCTAGGTAAACACATTCGCGAATAGTATATCAAGTTTAGATGAGGTTGTATAGGGACCAAGTCAACGAGGAGGGAGTAATTGAAGCCCTAACTTCCGCTTCTGGAACAGTACACGTGATGTGATCTTATCGCGATAAGGGCTTCTACATCACATGACTTTACGACGCGTTGGCGTTAAATTGATCTGAACCGCGTCAGGAACAAAAGGGGACAAGAAGAGCTCTGGACAGAATATCATTGCTTCATACAACCCAAGGATCAACTGTCAGTCTGTCATTTTACATTTGCTATGGACAAGCCAGAGTCATCTTCGGCACCCGCCAAAAGAGGCCTGCAGGAAAACCTCGCCGGAGCCCCGCCAGACTACGAGCTGCCTTGGTGAGTACTCCGTGAGATTGGCTTCTTATAGGGGATGTTGCAAGTAGACGTTCAATTTGGGCTAATCGTGTAATATATAGGGTTGAGAAATACAGACCTGTATTTCTAGATGACATCGTTGGCAACACAGAGACGGTCGAACGGCTAAAGATCATTGCCCGCGATGGCAACATGCCCCATGTTATTATTTCTGGCATGCCGGGTATCGGCAAAACTACCTCAATTCTCTGTCTAGCACGGCAGATGCTGGGAGATGCGTACAAGGAGGCTGTGCTGGAGCTCAATGCTAGTGATGAGAGAGGTGTGTTTGGCCTCTTTCATTTGATATAGTCATTGCTAACCGCGATATAGGCATTGATGTCGTTAGAAACAGAATAAAAGGCTTTGCGCAGAAAAAGGTGACGCTTCCGCAAGGCCGACACAAGCTAGTCATTCTTGACGAGGCAGATAGGTTTGTCCGTCCATGTCATTCATCTCAACCTATCATCTACTCATCAAGTCATCCTATAGTATGACATCCGGTGCACAGCAGGCCCTCCGCCGAACCATGGAGATCTACTCAACAACCACCCGCTTCGCGTTCGCCTGTAACCAATCGAACAAAATTATCGAACCCCTCCAGTCCCGCTGCGCCATCCTGCGCTATGCACGCCTCACAGACGCCCAGATCCTCAAACGGCTAACCCAAATATGTGATATGGAGAAGGTCGAGCGGTCAGAAGACGGACTTGCAGCGCTTATATTTAGCGCGGAGGGAGATATGCGACAGGCCATCAACAATCTACAGAGTACGTGGGCTGGCTTCGGGTTTGTGAGCGGAGATAATGTCTTCCGTGTCGTCGATAGCCCACACCCGGTCAAAGTGCAGGCTATGATTAAGGCATGCTGGGAGGGGAAGGTTGATGCGGCATTGGATACGTTGAATGAGTTATGGTATGGCCTCTTCTTCGTTTCACTCTTAAAGGGGTGAAAAGAGTATGGTATTAACTACGTGATACAGGGATCTGGGCTACTCCTCGCACGACATAATCAGCACAATGTTCCGTGTGACGAAAACCATACCCACGCTATCCGAACACTCCAAGCTAGAGTTCATCAAGGAAATCGGTTTTGCGCATATGCGGATATTAGAGGGCGTTCAAACGCTCGTGCAGCTCAGCGGATGTGTGGCAAAGCTCTGTCGTATCAACATGAAGCCAGAGAGCTTCGTCCCGGCGAAGAAGTAGCCGGATCAACGTATATACCGAAATACTTCTCCCACATTTTTTCCCCAATCTACGGCAATAATTTGCACAGGGTAAAAGAGCCCTCACACTAATGATTTATGACCTGAAAAAGTATCGAAGTTTGGGAAATGTTTCATCCTCGGCGACGACGTTTGGTGATGCGTTAATTAATCTTTCTGGTGACGGTTGCCTTCCAACAACGTTGCGTTGCGATGTGTCCCTGAACTCCGCTACTGTGCGACTGGACCGTATTATGTTAAAGTAGCGGAGCCATTTTTGTTCTGTAGAAGCGGTTACCCTTTTCGTCACGCCAGCAAAAACAAGTCTGAGTGGCAAACGGATAAGACGCACGCGGCAGATATTACCGGGCAAATAAATGGAACAAACGATGAAGTGAGTGAGTGAGCTGAGCTCTTCGATTGTTGAAGCTTTGGAATAGACCTGGAGAAGAAGGAAGTCAATTGATGGAGTTAAAAGGGAAGGAAACAGGAGGGCGCAAGTAACACGAGGTCGCATTTTTTTTTCTTTTTTTCTTTTTTCTCCTCTAAAACTATATCATAGAGCGTCAGGACATAATCAATACCCTTCTTAATTCAGGAAACGCACGATATCTTTGATAGCAAGGCCCCCTTTTACCTTTGTAGTAAATAGTGAATTGGTGATACGGGGATGCGTTGTTCTTAACTCCGCGACGCGAACTTCGTGTACGCAGCGTAGAACAGCCGGAAGTTAATGACGTAGTGGGCTTGGCTTCATTTGTTATCCCGAGCCTCGCTGTAGCTAAAACTCGAGTCGGACTGTTCGGCCTTCACAAGTAGAAAAGGGATCTTCGACGGAGTTATTCCACACTTCCCCACGGTGCTCTACGCAGCGTATACGGTGTCTCGGAGTATTGTCGTCGACGCATCTAGAATCGATGAGAATAACTACGAGGACATAAAGGCCCTGAAACACGCTTTGAAGAAAGGAGACTCCAAATTTAGGTACAGTACATACAAAGAACTTGATGTTTCGAAACACACAAAAGAGGCATATTTCGATCTGTTGTTACCCTCGGTTGAACCTCTTTGTCTAGACCCCCTCTATCAATGCCAAATCACTGAAACTTGAAATCGACAAGAACACCGCCAAGGGGCAAAGATGAGGGGAAATGGTTGGCAGCTTCTTGGCCCTGAGTATCGTGGATCTCATAATTTTAAATGGGCCATGGCCCGTGGCAGTCGATCAGCAAGCTAGACAGGGAATCCCAGCAGGGCGCCCAGAAGCTGAGACAGGGATAGGCGTTGAAGATGTCTGAAGATGCGTTCGATGGGCGTCTCAGCAGTCTTTATTGGGAAATGCTTTGATGACATTTTCATGCGGTAAATAGCGGACTAAACCGTATATGTTGCTCCTTTGGCTTAGAGATATTTCCTTCTTGAGACGATGGAATCTGGGGGTTCCAGCCAGACGGTGGTTGTGTCATCTTTGAGTGCTTCATTATTGGCAGCTCCCGTCTTCGATATCCTGCTAGTTCCATGTAGATACGACTCAACCAGTCGCAAGCCATGGTTAGAAACGTCGAGACTAGAGTTAATGCCGGCACAGGGCGGATGGGATGGGATGGGATGTGACGGTGTGTCCGCGTCATTGTCCGTTGGCAGTGGCAGTGGCCGTGGCCGTGGTCTTGGCTGCGGCTGGGCATTCTAGTTAAAGAATGAGGGCTGTTGGCGCCTGGAAGTTAGTTAAAGCGCTAGTTAAAGGCCGTGCGGTAAACAGCGTCCGTTTGTTATAGTACGATGACAGGGACAAGCTAACCTAACCAGCCGATCCCTCAGGGCAAACACGCATTCTCCGTGTGAATAAAGTTATCATCTCTTCCTCTCCTGGTTACTATTATTTATCATCTTTGCTTTATATCTTCGTCATCTCCAACAATCATTGAATTTGAACAGCCTCAAATCCCCCGTGAATTGGCTGCTGTGCTATAATAGCTCGCATTGTCCCTTCTTCTATATCACATGTCCGTATAAATAGTAGACCTGTTTCTCAGTATATATACAATTCCCCTTCCCATTGTCTGGCTAATTGTCCTTTTTCCCTCTCCATGTCTCTTTCCTGCTCTTAATCGCAACCGTTATTTGGTTTCCCCGGTCTTTCTCTCCCTCGTTCAGTTCACGCATTCCCTGGTTGTTCCGCTTCAACCTCCCTCCTCACCCACGAGAAGTTTGCAGCCCGGGCCGTTAAAAATCTAGAGAAAATACCAAAGGACCAGAAGCTGTGTTTGTGTTATGCGTGGTATCACTCTCTGCGGGCTGGGCACGGCGTTGCTATCTGCTCTTCCCGCTATTACTGCAATTCAGCTCGTCAGCAGAGATGCTCCCCACGTCGTCAGCCTTGATATTGAGCGGAGACCCGTTTCCAATCCCGTCGAAAGAGATAAGTTAAGGAAACGACAGGACAAGGTGGTTGAGCAGACACTGGAGAATGAGGTATATACATCTTCCAAACAAGAACGAATAACTATGTGCCAACAGCCGTAAGAATTTCCATACTAATCAGTATATGGTTTATTCATAGCGAACACTCTATTTCTGCAACATCACATTGGGAACTCCGGAACAGAGGCTGCGTATGCACATTGACACCGGCAGCAGTGACCTGTGGTGCAACGCCGCCAATTCAACCCTCTGCACCCAGAGAAACGACCCCTGCGCCAACGGTGGAACATATGACCCCAATGCGTCCTCCACCTACAACTTCGTCAACCCCAATTTCAACATCACCTATGTTGACGGCTCTGGGGCATTGGGCGACTATGTGACGGACACTTTGAAGCTGGGAGAAGCGACGTTGCAGGACTTTCAGTTTGGCGTGGGGTATCAGTCCACTTCGAATGGTATGTTTTGTACCCACCTACACCTGGCAAAGAGAAGAACTCGTTGGAGGATGGGAGGGCTAAAGCTAATTGTAAACAGAGGGAGTACTTGGAATTGGTTACCCTTTGAACGAAGTCCAAGTGGGAAGAAACAAACAACCGCCTTACCCAAATCTTCCCGTCGCGCTCGTCAATGACGGGCAAATAAATTCCAATGCCTACAGCCTCTGGCTCAATGATCTTGATGCTAGCACCGGCAGCATTCTTTTTGGGGGTGTCAATGCGGCAAAGTTCGAAGGCACTCTTGAAACCCTTCCCATCGTCCCCATTGCGAACGACATCTACGCTGAGCTCGCCGTCTCCCTAACCAGCATGTCCGTCCAGTCCAACCAAGGCAACCAGAGACTGTCCCGCTCCCTACCCACCACTGTTGTCCTTGACTCCGGCAGCAGCCTCTGTTATCTCCCAGACCTCCTCGTCGCCGAACTTTACCGTCTCGTCGACGCTACCTACGACCCAGAAATGGGAGCCGCTTATGTTCCTTGCTCCCTCGGACGCCAACAGGCCTGGGTCACCTTCACCTTCACCAGACCCAGCATTCGCGTCGGAATGGACGAGCTAGTCATCAATCTTGGCCCCAACCCTGACGGCAGCATCCCCCAATTTTCCAATGGCGAGCCCGCCTGTGTCTTCGGCATTGCGCCAGCGGGCAGGGGTAACGCTATTCTTGGCGACACCTTTTTGCGTAGTGCCTACGTCGTCTACGATTTGGCCAACAATCAGATCTCGCTTGCAAAGACGAACTTCAATGCTACGGGCGAAGATAGGATTTTGGAGATTGGCACAGGACCAAATTCAGTGCCAGAGGCTACGGGGGTGCCTGATGCGGCTCCGACGGGGGGAGGGGGAGGAGGCGGGGGAGGGACTACAGCGACGTCAGTAGGCGTTGCGGCGCCAACGTTAAGGCCAGATTTGCAAGGGGCCGTTGTCGGGTTGGCAGGGATGGGGGTTGTCTTTGCGGCTATGTGATAGGTCTTTCTTTCTATGCATTGTCTGCATTTGCATTTGCATCTTCTTGGTGTTTGGAGGAACTTTTTATGGCGCTTCAATTGTGTATACGTACGTACCTCGTGGGGTGTTAATGGGATGGGAATGAGCGGAAAGGGAAGAAATGCATTTTATTTTTTAACCCCTTCTTATTCTTATTATTCCTCGCTGGCAGTTTGGAATATTGATGTCTTTCGTTGGAAAGAATGAGAGGCAAAGGGAAGGCAGGGAAGGGTTCGTAGAAAGGGGTTCCTGAGATGCGAGGATGATGCTCGCTCGCGGGTGTGGCTTGCAGATCAATGCGAGACGCAGATCTGGAGTTCTGTCGTTTAAACCCCAATGGTTTTCTGCAAAAGTTCCGCATTCAAATCTCCTGTTTTTTGGGTTTTAGATTAAGAGAGTGCGTGTATCGCTCTGGGTGGGTTTGCGTTTTCCCATTTCCTTTCTTCTTGCGTTTTGGTTTATTGGATTGGTTCGGCCTGGAAATTTGTTTGGTGCGTATTTGGTATATCTGCAGCGAGAAGTGATGGAGTTTTGGGGCATGATGTTTATAGGAAGGGCGGAGAGGAGATTTGGCGGGTTTTAGAGAAGATAGAATTAGAGACGGGCAAGGTAAAAATACACTATTGTCTGTTCTGCATTTGATGTGTTTTTTGATCATTCATAGTTCCGCTTTTGTATATCAACTTGTAGTGGAGCAGTTGATGATATAGTTAGGTATATCGGATTGATAAGAGGTTGAAGAGGTTAAAGGAGCGAGGGATTACCTTGCATCATGTTTCTTCTGCTCATCCCATATAGCAATTACTTAACTACCAAGGTATGTACAAGGTGATATCTAGGTATTTGCTTTTCTGGGTTAACTAAATGGGAGGACGTTGGCTGTAGCAAACCTTCCCCCATCCAATAGCATCTATATGACGGCGCCTTTTCTTCCCAATAGAGAAATTTATAACGGCACACATGGAATAAACCCCATAAAGCGCTCGTAATTCAAAGCTATACAATTTCGAAATTTATAGGGGGTATATCAAATAGAATATCGTGCACCAATGAATCGCATCTCTCACAACTCAGCTATTCAACATAACCAGCCAACTGTGCTACACCTCATCGGCGGATATAGATATAACATCACCGGTCCAGAAACACCCCACGCCTAACAACCACCGCCCTAGCCCCTCTATCACCATCACCATCCTCGTCTCCTCCCCACAATGAACCAGCAGTACAACTACCATCATGGTCACACCTCCAAACCTCAACCTCCACTGCCTCATTCTCCGTCATAAAGACATGCCTCGCCATCTCTGCAACCCTGCCCGCCTGCCTCGGATCACCGCATTCAAGCACGACAAGGTCGGGATTCAGCCACTCGCGCGCTAGATAGAGAATGCGCGGGTAGAACATGTCTTTTTGCAATGTGGTGGCGGGCGGATGGGCTCCGACAGCATCTCCGTTTTTCGACGGCTCCGTTAAAAGCGATGGCGACGGCGGCGGAGGCACGAGGGCTAGCTTGGGCTCGTATAAACGCACGCTGCGGGATGTGGTTCCGTTTGTGAACTGGCGGGGGGAGATGTAGGGAGGGTTGGAGAGGAGGATCTTTACTGGCGTTGTAGGTGGATTTTGGTTTTGTTCCAGGGTTTGATGTACTGAGACTGATGATGATGCCTCGCTGCTGACATTGCTACCGGAAGATAGGGGTGTATTCTCCCGCATAATGTTGCTATTGCTAGCACCAGCGGAGTAATCATCGTCCAGTACCCCCTTCAGCCCGTCTTCCGCCAGCACATTCCCGCTCATAAACCTAACCTCCCCGCTCGCCCTAGGCTCCAGCGCTCCTAGTTTGATATTATGCGAGAGGTTCTCCCACGCCAGATTTAGTGCAAGGCCGCTTATATCCACGCCGACTACGCTCAGGCGCGGGAATGTGGGAGCCAGCAAAGAGTGCAACAGGAGGGGAATGCAGCCTGTGCCCGTGCAGAGGTCAAGGATGTGGAGGGCTGGCGGTGGTGGGGCCGCTGCTGCTGATGGTGGGTGTGGGTGCGTATGTCTGCGCGGCGTGAGCTTAGAAAGGATCAAGTTGGCGGTGCGGGTCGTATATGATTCCGTCTCAGGCCTTTTGAATTGAGTTAGCAGTTGTAAAAAAAGAATTTAGAAAAAATCTAGGAACGAACCTCGGAATCAACACCCCCCTCCGACACAGAATTTCCAACGGGCCAAACGGCTGGTCGCCCAGTATATACTGCAGCGGCACACCCTTTGCCCTTTGCCGGACCAACCTTTTCAATCTCAGCCGGACATTTTCATTATCATCCCGCTCCCCGCTTTCACTTCCAATCCCATTTCCATTTCTCCGCCGCTGACACTGCGCAACGGCATACTCACGCAACCACCTCAGCTCATTGCGCGCAGATTGGATATCGCGGCACTCACGGAGGAGGAGGGGAAGGAGGGGATTGAGAGTATATGCTTGGCGGAGGAGGGAGGGGGGGAGGCGGGGCATTTATGTTGTCATAGCAATAGGAGTATGGGGGGTTGTCTATCCAGTATATCAAAGTGAGGTTGGTGATATTTGAGATATCGTGGATAGTAGGATATGCTGGTTATGTATACTGGCAATAACAGCTTCAGTGGCAACAAGCATCGGTGGTCCAATGGTTACGATTCGACATTCCCAAGACCACTGCGGAATACATCGACGCTGTCTATGACATGTCGAGACCCGGGTTCGATTCCCGGCCGATGCAGCTTTACTTTTTGCTATTTGTTTATTTATTCTTTGACGGTTATGAAAGAAAGAAAGCTGATGGATATAGATAGATGGTTGAATTTTTTTTTTTTTTCATATTGTGTTGTTGTTTTTGATGTTTGTTTGATGTTGATGAAGCTGAGAGAGTTCTGTATAGTAAGCAGTCTGCGAATAACAATGTTTATCAAGTAGATGAAAAAGTATAGATGCAGTTCTTGATTAATTATATATTCATAATCATGCTCATTATCAGCATGTCCATATTAACAATAGCAGTAATGGTTGATGACTATACCCTCCCAAAACCATAAGCACACACTCACACTGCTCAGCGCAGCATGGCCGTATGTTCAGCAGCGTATGTATAAGAATCTATATATCCCAAAGAAAACAATAAAAACACCCCTCCCCGAGAAGGAACCCCAGGAAGAAACAAAAGAACCACCATGGATATAGAGCCTCTACCCCCCTGTCCGTTCAGTCAAAAAGGATTCTCATGATCTTCCCCACCTCCAAAACCTCCATCCCCCTTCCCTTCCCCATTTCCACCCCTTCCCATCCCTCCTCGAGATTCTCCAATAATAAACAGGCACTCCCACCAGATTAAACCCCAGCACAATAAGCGTCTGCAATGGCTCCGCAAACACCGCGCGACTAAGCAAAAACAAACTAACACAACAAAATATAATCGGCGTCGATATCCACGTCTTATACGGACGTTCCAGGTGCGGCTCGCGTATTCTCAGCACAATCAGGCCGAGCACCGTGAAAAAGTAAAAGGTATATCCCGCCACTCCGTAGAAAGTGACGAGGGTTCCAAACTCGCCCACGCCAATGTACACCGTCGCCAGCGCGAGATTAAAGAGCATGGCGTAGATGGGAGTGTAGCCGATGCCAATGTCGTCGCCGAACAGCTTTATTAAAGCTTTGCGGAACCAGGAGCGATGCCGCAGACGTCCTCCTGTGCTGTTAGCAGAGCCGGCTATACCGATTTTGCCGAAGATGGAAGGCAAGTAGCCCTCCCGCCCGGCGGCGTAGACGAGGCGGCCGGAAGTAAAGGCGGTCGCGTTTAATGCCCCAAAACAGCTGGCGGAAACGACGAGGGCGAGGATGAGGGCGCCAACGGGGCCAAAGACTTTGCCGCCGAATTGGACGGCGACGGTGTTTGTAGCGTTAATAGTGGAGGAGGGGAGGACGAAGAAGTAGGATATATTGGCCAGCATGTAGCTCAGGATTACGGCAGGCATGGCCGTGTGGATTACGCGGGGGAGGTCGCGGCTTGGGTTTTTGAATTCGCCGGTTACGTAGTTCGTCTAGACTGAGTCAGTTTCTAGGGTTATGAAAGTGGATGGGAGGGGGGGCGTACATTATCCCAGCCGTCAAACGCCCACAGGCCAGCATACAACGCTACCGCCCAGCTCGAGACGTCTGTGCTGGTGCCCTCGAACCAACTCGTGGTAAGCCATTTGCGGTCAGCCTCGCCCTTATACGACAGTCCCGTGGCTGCAACAACAATCCCAATGACCGTAACACCCAGCAATGCCATAAATTTGAAAAACATAAACAAGTCACCAATGCGAGTACCCAACCGCGTAGATATGCAATTAACCCCTGTAACAGCCAAAAGACCCAAAAGAGCCACCCCCTTGTTAATCCACGGATTGACCATCTCATCATCCGCCCCGACGACCGCCCGCACAACATACTCGCCAAATATGATAGCAATAATGGCCGCGGAGCCCGGCTTCAGCACAAACACCGCAGACCAGGTAAACAGGAACCCAATAAGCTCCCCAAATATTTTGGCAAGATACACCTGTGCTCCGCCGTTTAAGGGTATCGCCCCACCCAACTCCGCATAGCTGGCCGCACCAGTCCAAGCCAGCACGCCCGCCACAGCCCACACAATCAGCGACGCCCCCGGCGAGCCCGCATTGGAATTGACCTGCCCCGGCGACGAGAACACGCCGGACCCAATAATCAACCCGATAATCAGTGAAAGACCGTTCAAATACGTTAGCGTCTTGTGTCTTTCTAGCGAGCCATCGATGACTGCATTGTGACGATCTAGAGACAAAACGGAGGGGGCTCCCAGCGGCGCATAGCCGCCCACAGTCTGCGAGAGGGGAAAGAGGTTGCTGCCAAAATCGAAAGCGGAGGAGACGGAGTAGGAGCGCGTGTGGCGCGATTGGGCTGCATCATAGAGGGAGTCGGAGAAAGGGTTTTGGTTTTCTAGAGACGCTTTGCGGGAGGAGGAGATGCCGGAGGGGGAGGAGGAGCGAAAGCCGGATTCTTCGTCGGAGTGCTGGTCGGCGGACGAGGCGAGGGAGGCGAGCTCTAGAGAATCACGCGAGGGGTCACCGGGGGGGCGGCGGGGGTCTGCAAAGGAGACGGTCATGCTGCGAGTTGGTTATTGAGGAGGTGATGCGGCGGGATAGTTAGGAGGAGTAAAGAGGATGCAGCAGGATCGACGTCGCCATTCCAGGATGAAGTGAAGTGGGTGTTGATAAAGCTGGGGTTTGTGGCAGGCTCTACATATGTGACAGACAGATCGTAGCTCGTAGATAATCAGTTGTAGTCGGGTATATGTCGTTGTCGTTCATGTATATGCGTTGCGGTGTTTTGTTGAATGGAAGTTGACGAGGAAAAGGAGAAGGGAGCAGCAGTTGGCCAGGGACTTCGAGGTACTTCAGTCTAGGCCAATCTGTATGGCGATCGCCGTACCCGCAGGTAGTCTGGCTGCGACTGCCGAGGCCAAGCGAACCAAGCTCTTAAATGAAAAAGAAAAGAAAAGAAATACAATTGATTCTTTATTAAATATTTCAATTCTTATGCAACTCACTCTATTCATTCTCTCGTTCTATCTTTCATTCGTTCATTTATATTCCCCCTATATTCTATTAATTAATATATAAATGTCCCTCCTCCTCCCCCTCCGTCCTCCCCTCCCCTGCCGTTCCGCCGCAAAACGCATCCGCCTCTCCCCCATCCCCCCTCCCCGCCGCCATGCCTCCACGAACACTCCCCTGCCTCCAAAACACCAACGAACCTACCTCCGCCTCACCCTCGCAACCCTCACCGCCGCCGCCCTGGGCTTCTACGTCCGCTCCCACTCCTCCTCCTCCACCAGCAGCACCGCCCTAAACCCGTCCACCTTCACCGCATACGAGCTCGTCTCCAAAACCCCCGTCTCCTCTACTAGCAGCATTTTCACTTTACGCCCCGTGACCGCCGCCGACTCAAACGCTGCTGTATATAAACAGGCCTGGCAGCGGGGTCTCTGGAGTGTACAGTTCAAGCAGCCGCAATTGCAGATTGGAAGGGATTATACGCCGTTGCCTCCGGTTTCGCAAGCCGAGGAGGAGGAAGATGGTGCGCTGCGCTTCCTGATCAGAAAGGATCCCTACGGGGAGGTCTCGGGGTACCTGCACAACCTTGCGCTGGGCGCGAGGGTGGATATTCGTGGGCCGCGGTTGGATTATGTGTTGCCGGCTGATGTGGAGGAGGTGCTGTTTATTGCGGGTGGGACGGGGATTGCGCCGGGCTTGCAGGCTGCGTATAATATGTTCAGTAATGGGAATGAGGGGAGTAAGAGGATGCATGTACTGTGGGCTAATAGGCGGAGGGAGGATTGTTCGGGTGGTGTCAGTGATCGGCCGGGTTTGACGGGTGCAAGTTCGGGGCCGTGGTGGAGGAGAGTATTTGGCGGTGGGAAAGATGTTTCCGGAGAGGTAGATGCTACGGGTAATGTTGCTGAGAAGGGGCTCATGGTTAGGCAGCTTGAGGAGCTCAAGGCGCAGTATCCCGGCATGTTTACGGTTGACTACTTTGTTGATGAGGAGGGGACGCTGGTCGGGAAGGGGTCTATATTGGGGTTTACGAAGTTGCGAGAAGGGAAGCATGGGCAGGGTGGTGGACATGGCTCTAAGAGGAGGAAGCTGATTCTTATATCGGGGCCGGATGGGTTTATAAGCTATCTGGCTGGACCGAAGATGTGGAGTAGTGAAGGCAAGGAGGTCCAGGGACCGCTGCAGGGTCTTTTACGACAGCTGGACTTGAAAGGATGGTCTGTGTGGAAGTTGTGAACATGTTTTCGTCTCATATCATTTGTTGCTGTCTTTGGTATCGCATAGCCTGGAGTCTGGTTGAATCTCCATCATTTCGTTTCTATATCCTCCGCCCATCACTCTAACATCTAGCATGTCGCCTTCATGTTGAACATAGCCATCTCATATCTTCATACCTGTTCATCCCAGGGTGTTCCATCTATGCTCTCCCATTCGCATAATCCTCCAAGTAGATCACCAATTTCTCCACATCTTCCAAAGGCACGGCGTTATAATTACTAGCCCTAATTCCCCCAACACTCCGATGTCCCTTGAGTCCCTGCAACAATCTCTTCTCCGCCCCCTGCAAAAAGTCCTTCTCCTTCTCCGCATCTCCGCCATACACGCGGAAGCATACGTTCATGCGACTCCTCACGCTCTTTTCCGGCACAACCCTATACACTTGCTCATACTTATCCAGCACGTCATAGATCAACGCTGCCTTATGGTTAGCCACCTCTTCCTGTCCGCTGACCTTCTTGTCGCCGTAGGTCTTGACCAGGCTAGCAATGACCTCTCCGGCGATCCAGAGGTTGAAGATGGGAAGGGTATTGTAGAGGGAGTTGTTTTTGGCAATGGTGGCATAATCGAGGACGATAGGGCCAGGGAGGCCGCCGATGTGTAGCTTGCGGAGGAGGGCAGGGGGTGGAGTGGCTGTTTGGGGAGGGAGGAGAGATTTGCGGATTATTACGAGAGTGATGCCAGCGATGCCGACGTTTTTCTGCGCGCCGGCCTGTTTGTAATATTAGCAATGGGATGCCCATGATGTAGAAAAGGGAAAATAGTAAGACTCACAAAAATAATATCAAAATTCCGCACATCAATCTTCCGGGTCAAAAAGTTCGAACTCATATCCGCAACCACCAGTCTCTCATCATCTCCTCCCCTCTCCCCCTCCCCCTTCTTCAGCACCTCAGGGAACTGCTGAAATTCCACCCCATCCACCGTCTCATTGTCACAAAAGTAGACAAACGCTGGTGCCGCCTTTCCCCCCTCCCTCTTCGTCTTGGTCAACTTCCAGCTTTCTTCAGCGGGAATCTGCCCAAACTTCCCCTCATTACCCTCCCTCGCATCCAGCGCAACATTCACAAACTGCTCCCCGACCAGCCTCTTGGCCTCCTGCATAGCCTTAAGCGACCACGAGCCCGTAACCAAATAATCCATCTTCAAGTCTTCCTCAACCATCTTCTTCAATTCCTTCACTACCTCGTCCTCATCCGTAACCCCACTGTTCAGGATCGCCTGTCTCCTCCGCTCAACCCACACGCTCACAAGGTTGCTCACAACGGCACTAAACCCGCCACTCCCGCCGCCCTGCATGAACAGGATCTCATACTCATCCTCGGGGATATCCAGCAGCTTGTTCAGGTTTTCCTTGGTGTCTGCGAGGATCTTGTTGGCGGTGGGCGAGCGGTGCGAGATTTCAGCTAGGCCCAGGCCGGAGTCATTGTAGTTTACCAGGGCGGCGGCGGCGGATTCGATGACGGGGGTTGGGAGGGCGGCGGGGCCGGCGCCGAAGTAGGCGATGAAGGAGCGGGGGGGCATGTTCTTCCTTTTGTTTTTTTAATTGGAGATTTATGTGATAGATGTATTATACCTTAGTAGGTTATAGAAGGGGCTGTAGTGAGTGTATAGGTGCTATATATGGAGGGGTAAGTTAGAGGGGAGGGGTGATGTGATGTGATGTGACGGGCGGAGTTGAGATTTAACTGTCGATGGTGGGGTAGGCTGGCAGTTGTATAAATATCGACGAGGGTCCTCAATTGCAGGATTAGTCTAGTTAGAATGATCACTGACTTTGAATCCGTAAATTGGACCAAGCAGGGGATCTATATCTGTTTTATATAGACTTGGTCTAAACATTCCTTGAGTCATTGGAATTGTGATGAGGGGTTTCTTTAATATACGAGGGGTAACCACTTATTTACTCCGGCACCGCAAATTGTCAATTACCTGCACGTTGTCCTTCTTAGGCCAAGCATGCATTTCTCCTATTTTCAAGAGTCATTTCAATGAATAATGGATATCCTGCTCTACATGCAGGATTCTCTCAAATGGTGGGGGATCACAGACTGCCGCAATCACCACGTCATTGTCGCCGAGTCTTCCCCTGTCTGTTACTGTCTGGCCGGTGAGAAGATTCAGTTAGTCAGGGCTGGTTATTGCATGTGAGTATAACTGGCAGAGATTGAACCCGGTATAAGAGAGATTGATATAGAAATATGTTATCTATTCATATTATACTGACTGGCATTTTCCATCTACTGCTGCCCCAGTTTCTTGCCGCCGTCATTGATCCAAAGCTACTCGAACAGCACCTACGTCCCAAATGCAATGAGAAATTCCATGCAGGTTGCGTATTACCACATATTCAGCAATTCGTTGACAGTCTTCACGTCATATTCTTTTTAAGGCTATTTGGTTCACAATTGTACTTGTAATCAAGATGATACTCCTTTGCCTGCGCAACCTCATGCAGAAATCATATCAAATATGTCAGCACCGATATAATAGACGACAAATATGGTATATACATCTATCTATACACAGTGCGTACGCTTATATACAATTGAAGAAGAAGCCCCCTTAAACACCAGTATAGGTCCCCGTTCACGAAAGAAGAAAAAGGCAAGAAGAAGAGAAAGCAAGAAGATGGATCAAATATCATCACGAGCTGTGTGTTGCCGTAGCTTTCTTGTCGTCCAAGAAATCATTATCGCCACTGGCAGCTCCCAGCAGCTCGGCAATGCCCAGGTTTAGCTCGATTTCTTGCTTCAGTTTATCATCCTCGGCCGCCATGCCCGTTGAACCGAACAGCTCGTCCATTTCCTCTAATGTGAGGCCCTTGGTTTCAGGAACAAGGAACCAGACGTAAAGCGCACCGATTGTTGTGACACAACCGAAGAAGATGAAGGTGCCGAAGTTCGAGGCGGCGATAAAAGGTGACGTGGAGATTGCAACGGCGAAGTTGTTGAGCTATAGATGTATGTTAATGAAAAGAACCGTCTTCAAGGCAAATGAACAGAATACGAGGGTTCTTGACATACCCAGTTGCTGCTTCCACCAAGACTAACACCCTTAGCACGCATGCTCAGGGGGAATACTTCAGACGCAATAATCCAGGCAACGGGACCCCACGAGTATGCAAAGTTAATGATGAAGATCCAGACAAAAGCAACAGCTGCCCATCCAGCTGCACGGTTACTTTCCCAGTTGCCCGCGAACCCTCCAATGATGCCAGCGACAATGAAGTGGCATGACGCCATGCCAATTGCCCCTGCAATAAGAATTGTTTTGCGGCCGAATTTATCGACCCAAAGCACTGCAGGGATAGTGAAGACGAATTCGAGAATACCCACAACGCCAGTGGCGAGGAGGGAGGTGGTCTGTCCGCTCAGTCCGAACTCGTCGAAGATAAAGGGCGCATAGTAATTGATGGCGTTTATACCGTTCCATTGCTGGAACAACATCACGAGACACGCAACTGCTGTGCGCTTGAATAGAGACTTGTTCTTGATAAGTGAGAGATAATCGTGGAGACCAATCATAAAGTTGCTCTTAAAGGAGTTGTCCTGCCATTGGGGGTATTTCTTCGCTGCGGTTCGCATTTCGAATTCTCGCAGGGCCTTGATTTCCAGAAACTCGACTTTGACAAGAAGATCTTCGGTAGAGGTGCCGCGGAGTCTGGCAAGTGTTTGCAAACACTCTTCCTCGCGGTCTTGATTCATCAAATGTCGAGGCGATTGGGGCATGAAAAGCATCATTCCGGCGCCCAATACAGCAGCAGGAGCGAGCTGGACGCATACTGGAATGAGCCAGGCGGCGTCCGATTGACCTTCTCCGATTCCACCGATGAAATTGGTGCCGTAGCCAATCTGTGTAGAGTTAGCAACTGGTTCGAAAGGGAGCTGCAAGTTTTCTTTTTCATCACTTACCCAGAAACTGGTCATGATTCCAAACGTGATGGCGAGCTGCTGAACTGCAACAAGAGAACCTCTGACCTCAGGAGGAGCGAGCTCAGCATTGTAAAGCGGAACAACCATACTCAAGCTACCAACACCGATACCGGTGACGAATCTGCCAGCGAACACATAGTCCTTATTCATAGTACAGGCTTGTACAATCACACCGACGGAGAATACGATGACACCTATCAGCGTAGTAAGGCGACGCCCCACGGCGTCCGCGAGATATCCGTTGAACAAAGCTCCAAGCCAGGCACCGAGTTCTAGGATGGAGGTCAAAAGACCTTGTCCAGTTCCTGTTTCTTTGGCATATCCATGGGTCTGTACCACGCAAAGCAGTCAGTATTCTACTACTTGAATAATACAAAGATAAGCCCGTCTACTTACCCGGTTAACGAAAGCCGTCATCTTCATGACCTGACTGAACATTCCTTGGTTGTCTAATCGGAACCATCAGTGCTAAATCACCCAAAGACATCGCGAAGGTATCCTTACACCCGTAGACGAAACCACCCAAAGACGCGAAAAGCGCAATACCAACTGTCTTTCCATTACGGAGGAGCCCCTTGAAGCCTGAAGGACCTGCCAGGGCCGCACGCCGCGCGGACATAGGGGTGACATCTGCACCTCCCGCCATGATTGTTCAATGAGCTTGATGGCCTGCCTCAGTATTGATAGAACTGTATTGGGTGACAAGATAGCTGCACTCCAGGTAGCAGCTACGATGTAATAAGGCTAATAAGAAAAGACAGACGAAGTAGAGAAAGATAGAAGAAGAAGAAGAAGAAGAAGAAGAAGAAGAAGAAGAAGAAGAAGAAGAAGAAGAAGAATAAAAAAGCAGAAGCTCCTACTTTTTCATCTCCCTTCAATAACCCCCTGGTTCCCCGGCCTCCTTTTAAACAAAACCAGAAATCTCCGCATATCTCAAAAGCGACTCGGAGAACCCGTTTGCCGCCCCGTGGGGCCCAGCATGCCCAGCATGATATTCTGGAGACATGTCGGGCGATCCAATAACACTTAGGGAATGGTATGGGGGCCTGAGGATATTCCAGAAAGCTGCTAGCGAGTAGCGTGCGGGTTGGTCAAATACGCCGTCATCGACGGACTCGAAGTGACGGACACCGTGTATTTTCCCGCCAATTTTGCCGGCGCATGGAATTCAGCAGATGCCAGACATGGTAACGCATGCCGTTCTTTTTGCATTATCATTATTATTTGGCTCTTGTACCTAGGCACGTTCCACGAAACTCAGGGCTCTGGCCAAAGTTTAACTGGCGTTTACTGACAGTTTTCATGTTGCGCACCGAGTCGCAACGCTGCGCGCATATTGAGCTCCTGTGCGTGCTTGAGAAAACAGAAGAGAGAGCTTACAGCAAGCATATTACTGCAATATCTGGCAAAAGATATCACAAGCAACTTTCATTCTGCTATCCCTGACAAAGAGGGAAAATGACGCATCGAATGCAACGCAACTGCCGCTCGAAGCTTTTCATCGTAACGTTGATCTCGGAGACAATCGATCAGCGGTTTAAGGGTCCAGTTTTTCTCTCTACCCTTCTTCCATTTTTGCCGGGGATGTCCTGCCAGTCAGCCGCCAGATCCACGAGTCCGGCTGAATATCACAGCCCTTGGCAAGCTGGCAGTGAAAAAATCATACCTGATTCAAAAAGATATGCCCTTACGCAGTATGTTTCTGCTCCACGCGCATACCCACTGTTTCATTTAGCCGGAATGGATAGGGGCTCTTTAAAATTCTTTCCCTCCCTTCCCTTGGACGTCTTCCATCAAGAGTGGTTGAAAGCTGCGGAAACACATGGTTTTAGCTAAACTCTGTCGGTTCACTTACTGGTATCATTGGCGAACTGTGTTTCATGGTGGACAAGCGACCCGTACCGAACAAACCCCAGGGGGAAACGGATTTCTCCAGACCGCGAGTGCCAGGAAGAAAGAAATTCCATCAGAGTTGAAGAATTGACGCGGGGAGCCTGTCAACGACACTCGTTCCACGTAGAGCGTCGTACCTATCACGCCTCGCACAACAAGACCTACGATAGTCTGTCTTCGCCATCGTCAGATAATAGTCAAATGATTGAATTCTTCTCTGACCTTTTACTTCGGCGCCGAAACAATGTGATCAAATTAAGCTTTTGCTGGGCGTTGATCTGGACGCCTCGGCATCCCTGATTGCTGTCTTAGGGCCTGGGCACGGCAACTGTTAGCCAGGGCCTATCCTTGTTATCAATCTTATTTCACGGCACATGTTGAATCCGTTTTTCAACAGTTGACGACAAGTAGTTCTCCAATCCATATTTTTTTAAAATCATTTTCCATCACTGCATCTTTGGAAGCGATCTCCAACTAGCACTTGCCTAACACTTGAAGATCATACGCAAAGTGAGAGTCGGGGCGGAGGGAATGACTTTGGGAACTCTCCCTTTCTGATCAGTTTGGACGGGCCGGATGATGGCCTTAAACTTTTACAGAATTATTAAAGAAAAGTAGCATACGATCTCGTTCGGCTGGTCACTATACGGTCAACAGAAGAATATACAGCCGAGTTTGTACGCCTGTAGTTCTATTATCTTCGGTTGACATTTACCACTTGGCATGATACTGTTCTCCATGGGTCGGCAGAAATGAGCCGTACTACGGTACGGCTGAAGCCCACCTGATATGAGCATGGTAGTAGGTTTGCAGACAAAAGGAGGAAAAAGATTCGTCTGGTTTTTGACAAAGTAATTTTATGGAGTTCCAAGTTCCGAACTCTTTCCATTACTGTTGTTTTCCGAGAACATATTATCAACATAGCTTTCGGGTAAGTCTGCGTCTGGTGCGGTTTGGAGTCTTGGACGTCTGTATAAAGTCAGTATCTCCGGATAGAGAGAACCCGGAGAGTGGTGTGGGGATGCGGCCAAGAGAGATATAACCGCCTATGACGTCCATATGTCTACCTACCAGATGCTTTTAGCCGGAATATGGAGTGGATTGCTCCCTTTTGCTCTTCAACAACAGAGGTTCTACTTCGCGAATTATCGCCACAACAGCTTACAGCAGAACCGCATATCGCAGATTCCTATAGGAATGATATTTCTCATATCCAAAACCTGAGCGGACGGAGTACGGTTAGGGATATCGCACCACGTGTGACTAGCCATCACCTTGGCAGGGTCTTCTTCCATCTCCCCCTGTGCTCCCCTCCCTACATCCCGACTACACGGTTATGCTACACAACTAGGGCCTAGGGGATTGTTTACCCTGTCCCCCTTGCCCGCGTCCAGTAACTGGCTGGCGGGTACGGTCTCATATTGGCCTGTAACTGTTTTCCAGCCAGAACATATTGAACGACACCTAATGAATACTACGGAAACTTGATTAATGCTGATACACAACAGCTTCCAATTACTAGAATTGCTGACAATAATACGAAAATTTAATCGAACTGCGATTACCGGAGGGTTTATATGAAACACTATATACACATCATTGTACCTATACTTCTAGCCGAGCTGACATCCCCTTCCATACCATTATGGCCAGTACCCGTCATAGCCAAGATCGGAAGAGGATACGAAAAAAAGCAAAAGTGAAGACCCGAGAAATGACAAAGCAAAGCATGTATCAAATGACATGTTATCGTCAATGGGGTCACTAAATGCCGTGTTCAACAAAGGAAAATAGAACGCAGGAACAAAGCTTGTTCCTTTTCCTTCTATCTTTTCGAACTCTTGATACCACCAATCCCCCTACCTCATATTCGGCGACACAGGCGGAGGCGAATGGTTATTGCCCCCATCCAACTCGACCAGACTTCCCCCACCCCCAGCACTCAACTCTTGCGGTGCATATTTCTGAAACTCCCATGGCTTGGTCCCCATTGGCGACACCATTCCACTCGCGCCAGCATTATCCCATCCCCATTGCGGCGGCGGAGAGCCCTGGCCAAACCCACCACTCAAATGTCTAGCATGGGGCGATTGATCGGGACCCATATAGCTCATATGGCCCGGCTGCGACTCGACAATGGTCCTGTCCATCTCACTTGGCGGCGGCGCGCCAGCTTCGCTTTTGGCAGCCGTTGACCAGCCCCCAAAGCCACCGCCAGACAATGCCCACTTTCGCGTGCGGTCGTTGTGGCCGTCTTCTGACTGCAGCCATTTGCGGTAGATGGCGTTGCGTCCTAGGAGGAAGAAGAGGGCGCCCAGAATGCCAATGCCAACGACACAGCCCACTACAATTCCGGCGATGGCGCCACTGCTTAGGGAGTGATGGGGGGTTGGCGACGGTGTCGAGGTGGCGGTAGATTCCGGTCTCCCTATGGTTCCTGCTCCTTCGGGTGGTATGGGCTGTCCTGGTTCTACCTGGATTGGATATCCTATGGCTTTCTGCCGTTGATGTTCAACGGTCATGGTTTCATTCTACGGCAGGACCACCAGGGATGGCTTGTTAACTGAGCCTATCACGAATTGGGTTTTTGGAGATTACGTGGGGTACTACATACCGGATTGATCGCGCCAACCATTCCATTTACGTTGCAAGAACCGTTAGCAGTGCAGTAGAAAAATGTCGGCTATAATCGAGTGTCAGCCTGTACCTTCCGTCATACTCCCTTACACCCGTCCGCAAAGGTATCTATAATTCAAGCAATGAAACAGCGAGTGATATTAGTACTCACGTCGGTATGATTGACTCTCAATGTCCATCGTTCAGGCTAGATCACCCAAACGCGTTAGTCAAGCAAGGCGAATTGGAATATATTAGACTGAGCGAAATTACTAACTTGCTCATAGCTGGATATCAAAAAATGTTTTGACCAAAATGGATTCGCAGCCGGAACACATGGGGCGTCATAGTCAGCCTGGGCCACCGAATGGTTTGTCGGGTAGAATTCAAAAACTATCGTGTCGCCCACTTCTGCTTTGATACTGGAAGGGACGTATGCGTGTGGGCTTTGCTTTGGCGCGACTAATACAGTATGGAAAACTGGCTCCCTTATTGTTGTCGATGTCGCTGTTGAGGTCGGTTCTGAAGATGAGGTTGATTCGACCGTGATTGTTGAGGTCAGTGTGCGCTCCGGAGTAAGATCCCCCGTGAAAGAAGGTTTACTCATGTTGTATCTTGATACAGCTGTACGTATTTCTCCGCAGAAGGTTGGGTTATAGTATACTGACCGCAGTATGGGGTTCTTGAAAGGTGTATGACCAACAGACAAGCAGAAACAAAAGTAGAAACAACGGAAGGGGGAGAAGGTGGAAGAAGTGACACAGAAGAAGAAAGACTCAGGTGAAGGGGGCTGGGACGGGAAGATGGAGGAGGGGTGTTGGTCTGGTCGTACCAGGGTAGATTTGGCTGGTGTGCTGTCCTGGACGTGATGGTATGCAGGCCTTTTTCAGCCGTGCTCTGGAACAGGCTTGGCTATTCCATGATTTGACCGAGCGATATTTGGTCGTGTTACTTTTGCCTGGCCTGAGTTTCTTTTCTCGAATATTTCTTCTTGTTGGCGATTCAAAACCGCGAGCCTTTTGAATGGCGGGCAAGTAGTTCAGGATCATGTCTACAGAGCATTAAAATCTAGTGCAAAAAGTAAGTTGTGTCGAGCCCTATCGGTAGCGGGCGGTGGCTTACTTGGGATTTCTATTTCTATCGACTTGACCAGCTGGATTCAGTTTCAACTTCCGGCTCACTTCCATTATTATTATTGGTGTTGAAAGCGGGCGGTGTGTGAGAGAGCAACGGCCTTCCTTTGTTTCGCCGTTAGCCATTGAGCAGTACTCTTCTGTTAAAAGAGACATAATCGGGAATATCAAATAGAAGAAACCTAGAAAATTTTATCCAACTTCGAGCTGAGTGTTGTTGGATCTCTTCCCACACAGCAGCCCATTCATGTGCAAACTGAATAGCTTGGTGCCCAAGTGCTCCAAATACCGAGCCGTGTTTGTTTGCACACGGTTGACCAACAGTTCCAATTGCTTTTCTCGCTCAATGGTTGGACAGGCAGACTGCATGTCCGTACCATTTAACAGTTTACACACGCGGGACGTTGCGTGCTAAAAGGGCCAGAAGATGCTTAGCTACCATGCAACTTGCAAGGGCTTTGATCCAACATCCTTGGCTGTCGCGGATAATGATAGGAGGGGCACGCAAAATGGGGATCTTGCCCTTCATGCCCTGCGTATTACTGAGTATGATGGCAAATAATTTCGAAGGATTTTACAAAGTAGAAGGATGAAATTAGTACAGAAATCAGCTATTAGACGGTTATAATAGCTCAGGTTCGCTTGCATACCTAATTTTAGTCTCTTTGAATCCTTTCAGGGACTCGCGAGAATACCTTCTGTGCCGTAATTTCCAAAGGAAGAGACAACGGTACTCCTGGAGGAGTGAGGAGAAGAGAATATAATAATAGTAAAATATGGCGATGTAACGGTTGATCCATGCGCCCGCATTGACTCAAGAGTCGCTCCCATTTCCCGACTCTTATCTTTGTCATCATTTCCTTGATTTGCTTGGTTGCATTTCATCCTTAACCAGGGCTCATTGTCACGCATGCACACAAAGCTATTGGTTCCCGGGGGGCGGCAAGATGTTGGTGATGACAAGACATGGTGACTTCTGGCCTGTTGTTTCCAGACGCTAACCGCAACCTTGCCTACCGAGGCGGCTTTATGTTCCTGCTCTATAGACCGTGTCTCGCTAGTAGCATTTTCCAATACTGAAGAAGTTTTGTCGTTTCTGTAACTCGGAGAGAGTTGTACAGATGCACAGGTTGAGATTAGGAGCCGTGTTAAAAGGTAAAAAGCAACGTTAAGCGCGAAATGAATGATTACTGGAGGATAAAGCAGCCACAATGTCTATTTAGAGGTTAGCTCAATCTAAATATAATGTTGGCTTTGCGAATCCCTGCTTTACTGGGCTTAGCAGACAGATTTGGTTTGGACAGATGCTGATTGCCAGTGATTGTGATATCTGGTCGCTATGCAATCATGTCATGAGCGCCAAAATACTAGTTAGAGAAGATGTTTTGCAAATCGATCTCTCGTCCTTCGATTGCAAAGGTTGAACTAAGTCGTGGAAGTAATGGCTAACAGCAGTCATAGAGTTGTTGATAACTATCGGGATGAAGTACTCCATCTCCGCACTACCACTAGTATTGATGCGACGATGGAAGTTGTGTATCCCGTGGAAATTGGCGATGTTCAAGAAATTGGGAGCATGTTTATCTATCCAATAATAGACTTGACGGCCTCCGGGCTGCGCCGACCGAGGTGGCTAGGCCCCATGGCTGACATTTGCTGCCCAGCGGTTCGGGTACATAATGGTAGTAGTGATCCCATGTAATTTTGACGTTTTCCAGCAGCCCCCTTTGTTCCTTGACGCCATAAAACAATCCATATAAGTCCGGGCCTCGCCTCTTGGTGGTATTAAATGGGGATTTCGCAGACCTTGTGGGAGTTGAATCAGGTCCTGCTGCCGTGTACTCGGAACCCATCAACCTTGATGATGGCAAAGCCCGGAGAGGGTACCAGATCTTTCCGTCCTGGTCCTCATGCCACTTCTGTCATAGCAATGCAGTACAAAATAAGAGTTGTCTGAAGGTTCAACTTTTGAGGAAAAACCGCTGGGCTAAGAGGGGTCGATCAATGCTTCTTAACACCACTTTCGCCAATTTGACAGCTTTCAATAAGTGTTAGTCTCAGAAACCCGGATGCAGACGTCTTTCCGTGGATATTAGAACCTCCTGAGTTCAATACAAGTACTCTGTGCCCCTTTACTATCACGTTGGAATTCCGAAGGAATGATTCCAAGTCAAGAGGCCACGGAGGTTCAAAGTGCAAGATGAAGCAGCGCTGGAAAGATCCTGGAAAGAATTAGCCTGGCAAGTTGGCAACTGCGATTCGGATGTTCGAGTTTCCTACAGTCTTCTCAACTTTCATGATTCGAACTATTTATGTGGCGGGGAACTAGCGACACTGGCGCTGCGGAGGCCTCACTTTAGGGCGCTTCCAACATACAAGAAGAGTTCAATTGAGAATTTGAGGTTGCCAGGAGACACTCTGGGAAGCCATTAATCTTTTCCATGTGTTGTTGTTTATTTGGACTTTGTCATGTTCGCAGGGATTACAGAGCATCATTAATAATAAGTTGAAGATTGGTTCAGGGCACCTTATACTTTTATGGTTCGGTGCACTTGCACGGCTCAACTTCAGAGAAGCCTCAGGACTCAGGAGTAGGATTAAGGGATCAGGAAGATGGGGATCGGCAGCTCTTCCCAGAGAAAAAAAATGATGCATCGCATCTACTCGCGAGAAAACGCTACCTGTACGAAACTGTGCAGCTTGCCGGTGTTATTCCTTATTGATGAGAAAGACATATCATGTAAATTTCTTGGAATTAAATAACAACAGCTGCTACAAAGGTCATGGATTGAAGCCGTTGTCTAGGACTTCTACCTTCTATCTCCTTCTACCTCATTTCTGCATCAATGTCATTCGTCGTTGAAGAGGACTGTGTGTTGACCATTGCCCGCTATAGTTACCACTGCGAGATTGAGTATTTCCGGCTACTCTGCGCATTAACAGCAACCCTTCCTTTACCTACCCAGAGAGCTCCCTCACCGTTACGCGTTGCCTTTGCCCTCTAGGAGCAGTGACCGCCGCATTTCTCCAACCCCAGCAGCAAGACAAGACAACGTTTGATATCCTGTCGATTCGGCTTTCAGAGAATGGCAAAGCTAGGCAATTATATCACCCGAACAACCTACGGCCGAACCGAATACGAATGCGCTTACTGCTATAAAACCACGAAGTCGCTCTATGCGCTCCAACAACACTGCCGCGATTCGCCGTCCCACGCTTGGTGTCACCGTTGTGAACGCGTATTTCGCCATGATGCTGCGCTGAGAAGCCACCGGAAATATTCAGGAAGGCATAACATCTGCCAACGGGGCTATTGCAACCTCGATTTTTGGACCCATTTTGAATGGGAAAACCATAATGTGGTGCAACATGACTGGTGCAGGCGCTGCAACTGGTTTGCCGACGATGAGTACGATCTTATGGAGCACAATGCCAATGAGCATTTCATGTGCAGAGAGTGTGGTGCATTTTTCCAAGACGATAATAACCGGCGGATGGCAAGTGTTTTCAAAATTATCTCATTGGGTTCCCTCTGTTTGAGACCCATTTGTTTACTGACCTGGTGTTATATCCCCCACAGCATATGATCACGCACCAAGATAGAGACCTTGAGTGCTATGGATGCTACAGAATGTTCCCTTCCTTCTCTTCAATGCTGATTCACCTGGAAGCTGGACACTGCTGCACAAGCCGCAAAGAGCTGATTTACCTGGCTGCCAATCACTATGACAGCGACGAGTACTTTGTTGGTTTTCAAAATTTCCACCCATTTAAATGCCCGGAATGTCAAACCACCTTTAGGTACCTTTCAGGGCTCTACCAACATGCCGAGATGCGTCCCGGATGCTGCTACTTGCTCAACCTCTATGGTTATCTTGACGAGCTGAAAGATCATCTCAGAAGAGGATTGTGGTAATGCGACTACACCTTTCTCAAATTCTCTCCCTTTTCTGCTATTTCTTACTTCTCCCCCCCTCCCCCCCCGCCGCATGAATCTCAAACACGGTATGATTTGAATAATTTTTTGGAATCCGAAGTGGTTGCTACCTTATTATCTCTGTCACTGCTTTCCAATATTGCAAAAGTTCGGTTCCGATTGTCGCTTAGAACTCGTGCGACCTGCTTCTCTTTTTTACCTTTTTAATACCTTGTTTTACCTCTGCCATGGATATGGATGGTTCTATTGTAACTCTCCTGATATCCCGCAAAGGCGAGCTTTCATCGTCTTGCCCCTTCCTGTTTCTAGGGTATTTATGTGTCGGGTAATTCTTAGCATTTGTTTACTTCCACATATCGCTATATTACTTCTCTTTCAGTTACTTGAACTGCAGTGGGAATAAGACCCGTCGTTTGGTTTTTCTTTATGTCTCGAAGAACGCGCAAGAAAGATGCCCAAGCAGACTTTCATAATGATATGCACTTGATAGATAAGCGCATATCTCCCTGTTTCAGATTCTTCTCCCCCCCTTTATCGTATGCATGCCGTCCCGGGGTTATTCAGAGAATGGCATGTGGCTGGTTAAATTCCATATAGACCCAATCGCCCTTCAATCTCTCCTCGAACGTCATGAAGTACGGTACGTCGTTACTCGCATCCTACGGAATAATCGCCCACGACCATGAAGCCGGTTAAAGATCCTAAATGGACGATGACCAGTTAGGCCAGGCTAATGAAAGACAATATGTTGTGTACGGCTTTACAACACAACAGCCGTGAAATAGTTTGCTGAGGACAGGACTTGCAGTGGTCCCTTTACTAGACGCAGAATCGTCCAGGAGTATCCAACGCGACTTCAATGAGGTGTGTTGAGAATGGATGAACAGAAACAGACTGTCGTCCTGAGATTCTGCTCAATGGATCAGAAGTGATTCAGCGCTCATGGCAACACCTGAGCAGTGTTGTACTGTATGGCCATTGTCTTCCAGGTTCGTTTGAGTTCTATATATTTCGCATCACTTTCAACCTGTTTGTTGCTGATATCTCTCGAGGTTATGGCACTGTCCAGAAAGCACAGAATTCACCCATAAAGAAATCGCATTGTATTTAATCCCACTTTGAGTGCTCGCGGTCAATGGGTTGATTTTCACAGTTTTGCTCTGCAATCGTTGTGCGCTTCCACCTTTTTTTCTGTCTGGGTTCTTTTCTTCTGCAGAATCAACTTTTGACATTCTCTCTACACTAACCACCATCACCTACTCCTCCTCTGTCTCCGCCGTCATTCCCTCCTCTCACAACGCCTACACTTATGCCATCACGAAAGAGGGAAACCGGGCCAGTCCCTACCTTTGCGGCGGCTTCAAGAGCCACCGAGACCTCCAGATTTGAACAGCTGCCCTTCGATATACTACGTATAGTCGTGGCATATGTATGTGTCATGTTCAAATGGTTGTTGTGTTGTGTGTATATGCGTTGCTAATATACCTTAAATGCCTACAGATTCCAAGACGGGATCTCCCCAATGCCGCCAGAATCAAGGTCTTGTCGGACGCGGCTCGCTTACGCCTATACACCAATGTTTCCCTCCGCCTCGCGCAGCACGAGGACTGTTTCGATGAACTACGACTTTTTGACGCTGCAGGGCCGCGGAATATGGCGCTAATACAAAATATCTCGATTCTAAACTCCAAAAGGGCAAGCCAACAGGTCCAGGGCGACATCGAATCGAAATCTTATAGTTTTGACAATTATGGCGAGTGGAAACAGCGGAAGATATATGAAGACTTCATTAAACGATTCAATTCAACACTCCAGCGCTTGCTAGCTGATATTCCCTCTTTACGAACAATCCGGTAAGCTACAACTCCACAGTAACTATTATTCTCGGTCTTGGGGATCGTCTAATTCGAGCTACTGCAGTTGGTTTCACACGTTTAGCATGAATCACGAAACTCTCGCTTCTCTTTTCCGGGACCATCTTACAACGCTGGTTGGCATTGAAGCGGATCGGATTGCCGGTCACCAGCTTCCCCTTTTTCCGGATCAAGCCGATTTGCCGCTATCCCCGCAGTTGAAAATCGCCATACATTCTGTTGATACGATGGGCTTAGAGGGAGCTCTCAGTCCACCGCTTTCTTCTGTTTTCGTTCGTCTAGCCGAGCGTCTCAACCATATCGTACTTGGGGACGAGCGTTCAACCTATATCCTAGGCATCGCCTTCGCTACAAACCAAGATAAACCGCGGCCGTCCTTATACAAAGCTTTACAGCCTTTACCGGAGGAGCCACGTTTTTTTAAGAACCTATCAAAATTAGATATTATCGGCTTGAATATCGGTTCACGTCCATTTCAATCAATTCATCTAGGGTCATTTATCAACCTATACAGTCTCCGTCGGCTCAGTCTCATTTCCTGTGTTGGGACAAAGGGTCTCCTGAACATGCTCTCAGCTCCTAGTTCTCAAACAACTATCTCGCATGGCTCTGCTCAAATGCAGTTGAAAGAATTTTGTATTCGTTACGAGCGCCCCACGCCCGGAGTGAAAAAGGCCTTACAACAGTTCCTAGTTTCGTTCAACGGCTTGGAGCTTCTTTCGGTACTCCTTGATGGCGAATTAGAAGACGAGACGATCGATCACACTGGCTTCATGTCTGCTCACGGTCCGACTCTTAAAACACTGGTATGGGAAGTTCGACGGGACCGACAGAAGCGCTCTTTCAGTTTAGAGGACTCTGTAGGGGGTAGGCCTGCTTTCTTTACGCTCTTGAGTGAGAAATGTCCAAATCTCCAAGAGCTTAGTGTCCCGATAAACATGCGGCTTCACATCAGAGGGAATGGCGTTGATAGAATTCGCTCTGATGGTCCCTTCGCAATGCTTCGACTACCAAACCTTAAAACACTCCACTGCCGCGAATCCTTTGTACCAAAAGGACGTCTGACCGCGGCATTCGTAGTTAGCGCGACTAAGGCTCTCGCAACTTCGTTTCTGGACTGGGGAACCCACTCTCAAGGATGTTCGCCACCATTGGAGCTGTTGGCTATTGGTCCGTTGACGCTTCATGATCGCTGGATTCAGAATTGTCGCTACCATGACTATACCGTCCGGCCAGACTCGGGCCCGATATTCTATGACGTTAGCAGATGTACGGATAATGTCTTGGGTATTTCACATTTGTTGAATCCGCTAGCGAGACCCACAGAGCCCCGTGGAGAGGTTGTGCTGGATGATGTTGAACAGATCCGACAGGACTACAAACACACTCGTGTCTTCGATTCTTACTGGTTGAGGTAGGGTGCGGCCATTGGCCATTTTCGGAACACTGAGGCGTGGTTATCGAGGGTACCCAAAACTATTTCTTCACATTACTTTCTCTCCATTTCTCCTAGGTCTTTCCTGTTCGCTTTTCTACAACCTTATCCCCGATACCGGCTTTTAAACATGGAAAATGTTCCCTCCATCCAGGGCAGCCAACGAACTTACTCATATAGCCCTCTTTGATCTTGACTTGTCAACATTTTCACCACAGCCAAGTAGGGCTTTATTTTCTGTCAGCAACGTCTTATGGTTGCTCGGCCGCCCTATTCTGGACAACCATTCTTCTGATGTGCCCGCAGTATCCTAGCGCCCTATGATAGTACTTTCTTCCACGCAGCTAGTCATGCCACTTTGCCATGACTTCCAATTTCTTGTCTGGCCGCCCCATTCCAGGTCCTACATCTACGGAACTATGTCAGGTCAAGAACTATTCGCTGGCCTGGAGACGTTCATGGTCTTTTGAACACAGATCAACCTTCGTGACCAGTTCAGTCCAGTAGCCCAGTTTACACTGTCCTGGCGCTCTAATTTCGTGGCCACTGGCCCTTAGGTGTATGACCTGCGAGGCCTGTTTTCTTCTCTTATTTTCCTTCGGACTCGATAGACGGCTTCTCTTGTTTCCTTGATCTCAGGGCAATTTTGCTTGAGCCTTTGTCTGTTGCTACACGTTGGGCAAGGCTCAGCACCCTCCCTATATGTTTCTTTGCGGCATGAGCAGTCATGGCTTTGGGGTGTGATTTCTGTTTCGGCGACCTTTTCTTTCCGTTCCTAATCCTTTAAATTCAGGGCACTATCGGCACACGGGACATCCCACTACCCTTTCGTATTTAGCCCCCCCTGTATCTATCCCTTCCTCGGTCCGGAGATTTGCAATCTTTGTTTTTGTTTTTGCCCATTGCACCCTACCTGCGTTTTGTTTCCTCCTTCTTCTCACGTAGGGCTTTGGCGTGTTTTCGTCTATCTTATTCCATTTTTCCTTATTTTCATTTGATGCGGTTTACCTTCCTCCTTTTTCATGCCCGTATGCCTTATCTACACTTTGTCTCTCCTTTTTCATTATATAAATTGCGAGGCATTATTGATAAACCTCATCAACCCACTCTTTTCATTCCCCATACACCGGTTTCCTTATTTGTTTCCAATACAGAAATTCGCTGTATTGTTCTTCGTGGAAACCGTGCTGCATCTGCCAGTGAGTATTTGTCTCGTTCTTCCCTTCCGTGCAGGGCTTCTGGCCTCCTTCCCCTTCTGAGTAACTGGTCTAACCGGTCCCTCTGTTTTGAAGCATCAATTCGTTTTATAAGCAGCTCTCTTTTTAAGAACATTACTCCCCATCACCACCCACCATCATCATAATCGCAAATTTGCCATTTCTCGTTAAGCGTTCTCCAATAGCTGTTCTTCGCAACACATTCTTCATGCTTATTCAATTTCAAGTTTGGAGCAACAATTTCTGTCTATTTTCTTTATTTAACGGATAGTACTCACATATCCAGCTCAGGGAGCCTGACTTTACATAGTATGGGTGTTCTCCGTCTTCTCCTATGTTTATTTGCATTATTTAGCTTCTTGACAATAAGAAATATGTGAGAAGATTTTTTTCCAAGATGAAACTTTTTATCATTTCGTGTCTGGACCATCATACTTTGTTTATTATACAGGTTATTCACAATAACGATGAAGGCATAATCATTGTCAACAGCAGCAAATACTATGTAGGTCTTGAATATATATCTATGTCCTGAAAACTATTAAGGTTCAGCAAATTTATAACTAAGTAATAGCATTATTGCCTAAATATATAGTAGTTTGCTAGATATTTGAACATCACCTCAGTTTAAACTCATGAAGCAGCGGTTAGACAACTCATAAGCTTGCAACAATGCAACCCTTAACCTCCCCCTCCCAAATAAGAGTGTGGTCGTTGCACAAACCTGAAAATAAGCATAAACCTGGCCCCACATATAAATGGTTGAATAAGCATGCACGTGATGTAAATTTCAAGGCTAGTTTCCAACATCCGAATTGGATTCCCCAAATAGACAATCTCATATATTACAGACATTGATCTTGTGGTTTTATGTCTGCGCATGCGTAGATACTCCTCAAAGCCTTTCCGTTGGGCCTTTATCCCACGCCCATCATGGAGTCGTCCTTGCTCGAACCTCCTTAGTGGAGCGCAAAGGTGCAGACCCAGCAGCCGACTCAAAGTCTCTGACCGTTATGGAACGATACGGCGGCAAAGTACGAGCTCAATAGTCGGTGAGCCGTCATCAACTATCTATGCATTATCAACAGCGCCAGGTCGAGCGGCCATCGCGATTGTTCGTGTCTCTGGGCCAGCTTGCGTTCAGGTTCGTTCGCACCAAAATCTTTCTTTTTGTTACCCTCCCCCTAACCCTGAGTGCCATTGGCTTTTCTAGATTTACAAGGCACTTTGTCCCAAAAGCCCCCTCCCAGACCCTCGACATGCAGCTCTTCGTACGCTCTTCGACCCTTCCGTGCCTCCCTCGGTCAGCACTGTTCTCGACAGAGCGGTGGTATTATATATTCCCCCGCCGAAAACTGTAACTGGCGAAGACCTGCTCGAACTACACATCCACGGTGGCCCTGCCGTGGTAAAAGCGGTTCTAAATGCCATCCCCCTATGCGTGAAAGCTCTTTCAACGACGCAAATCGTACCTCCCACAATTCGTTACGCCGAGCCGGGAGAATTCACCCGCCGTGCATTCCTCAATGACCGTCTGTCGCTACCCCAGATCGAAGCGCTAGGAAATACGCTTTCGGCAGAGACGGAGCAGCAACGCCGGTTGGCTGTGCGAGGGACTAACGATTCCCTAGCAACTAGATACGAACGCTGGCGCAAACAATTGCTTTATGCGCGCGGGGAAATGGAGGCGTTGATCGACTTCTCCGAGGACCAGCATTTTGACGAGTCAATTGACGATTTCGTGGTGTCTATTACTGGTGAAGTTCGAAGTTTGGTCAGACAGATGAACTTGCACGTGGAAAATGCCTCCAAGGGCGAATTGCTGCGGAATGGGATCAAGATTGCGCTACTTGGTGCCCCAAATGCTGGTAAGAGCTCATTGCTGAATAGGATTGTTGGAAGAGAGGCGGCGATCGTGAGCAGCGAGGAAGGAACTACGAGGGATATTGTGGATGTCGGTGTCGATATTGGTGGATACTTTTGCAAATTCGGGGATATGGCTGGATTGCGCTCTGACCTTACTGCCCAACTTGGTCAGATGCCTATCGGCGCGGTGGAAAAGGAAGGAATCCGACGAGCCAAGGCACGTGCGTTGGAGTCCGATGTCGTCATCGTGGTTCTTTCGCTGGAGCAGTGCGATAACGGAGCAGGTGCAAGATTAGTCTCGGAGCCTGAGGTTGTCGACGCCGTTCGAAGCTGTTTAGCCGCCAGGAAGAACATCATCGTGGCTGTTAACAAGGTGGACATATCGTTACCAGCCACAGATATGGCTGGGAAGCGGGAAGGGCTTGTCGATCGCTGGACTGGGGAGATATCCGCGATGGTTCCCGGTGTGGCTCAGGATAAAATCTTTTTTATTTCATGCACCGAGGCGCAGAATGAGCTATCTGAGGCCCCCGATCCGGGAAACATACAATGTCTACTCGGTGGACTAATTCGCACGTTCAAAAAGATATCAACACCATCAGAATTGGAAAACGAAAACGATCAATATGATCAATTATATTGGGAAGACTCATTGGGAGTCACGCATAGGCAAAGTTCTAATCTACAAAATTGTGTCCAGCACTTAAACGACTTTCTGTCCCAAACATGCCAAACTCCTGATAATGCTGCAAACGCTGAAATGAATGGGTTGAACATCGACATCGTAACGGCGGCGGAACATCTGCGATTTGCGGCCGATTGTCTGGCCAAAATCACTGGGCGCGGTGAAAGTGGAGACGTGGAGGATGTCTTGGGGGTCGTGTTCGAAAAGTAAATTCCCCCGGTATTGACGTTTTTGTCTTTATTCGTGACAATGGCCGTGATACTGACGATGTAACCGCACACAGATTTTGTGTCGGGAAGTGAGTGTAGGATTCGATTTCGATTTCGCTGAAAGACGATGGAAAGCAACTATCCCCTAAACGAAACTCCGTCGTGTCGTCGTAAAGGCAATCTAAAACATTCTGCCCTGCCCTTCTCCCCCGCCTCCCTCCATACCGTCCCAATCCCTTCTCGCAACTTCGAGATCCATTACTCCCTCCACCTCCCTCCGACCTCCGCCTCGCACTATGAATCGTCACTATCGCCATCGTTCACGTCGTTATAACCTCCCCGTCCTTGCAGATATAGTGTTACAGAGGTTGGGGAAGTTTCTCGCTCGTTGGGACCGTTATAGCCACCTCTTCCCATTGGTACTTGCATCTGGATATAAGGGGAGTTGCGCGGGGGTTTGCCCTTAGTATGCGCGCCGAAGTTGCCTTTTGACAGTGTCAGAGCTGCTGTAGGCAATTGGGCTTGGAAGTATATCGAGGCTGTTTGATTCGGTCTCGTGTCTGGGTTTTTGCGCTTGTTTAGTTGTAACCGCCGCGACCCATGTGGTGGTATTCTTCCCGTCGGTTGTTGTTGATTAAGCGTGTTCTGCTTTGGTACTGTCCAGCTGATAGATGGATAGATGGACGGATAGATCGATGTAGGAGGATATTCAAAGAGGATCTGAGATTCGACAATAAAGAATTAAAGTTCGACGTAATAGTCTAAAGAAAGATATGAATTATTATATTTCTTGGTTAACGAAAGGAGTCGAAAGTGTATTAAAATATAATAGATATGTGTTTGATGATAGAGTAAAGAAAAGGGTAAAAAAAAATTCCAGGCAGAAAGGGATGAAAGCATCGCCATATATATAGCCCCGTTTTCTCTTACTGACTGCTTTCTCCTGCCTAGATCTACGAGATGGCAAAGCATCCATACACGGACGCCATATGGCGAGTTACAGAAGGGTACATCGGATACCTGGGTTCCAAGGTATCCATTTTCCCAGTATCCATCTCCCATTTGATAATCCTAGTCAGCCCGTCAGGAAATTATAAAAATAAAATAAGAATGTGTCATACAACGAAAACAGCCACAAAAAGCAAAAAGGAAAAGTAATTTACAAACAAATGACAAAGATCTCTTTCAAACGAACTGAAAAATAACACAAACGAAACGCAAAACCCGCAGATGCCCCCAAAATAATTCCCATTGAACCATTTCCATGCCATGCCATGTAAATCCTACATACAGAGGAGCCCGGGTATAGGAACGTGTATTATGCAGGACGGGATTGGCGAGCCAGGAACGTATCTGGCGTACGTACAAGCCACCCTTCAAGACCCTCTTCCGGGGCTTGTCAAGTTTCCACTCGCCTGGTCTTTCCGCCCCGCCCTAAAAGAAACAGCGCTGCTGCTCGCGCTGATTTGACTACGGGTTTAACAGCCACTAGTTGGGATTGTGAGGATCACAGCAGGGGAACGAGAGTGGAGGAATAGTAAAGCTAAGCCTTCGAATTGGAGTCGTATTTCCCTCTTGGGCACTTTGAACTATTCAAAGAAGGGGGATTATGGGGGGTTTGGGGGCCACCAGGCTGGCTTATCTGAACCATTGACGGGTGTTGTTGATCCACTTGGGCCAGGCACCGAAGTCTAAAATAAGACTAAGGCTAAGGCAAGTTGCTGGGTCTGTGATTGAGGGAATATGAGGTTGATTGTTTTGCAATGTCTCTTTCCTTTGCATCCTAGTTGGTGAGCCTCTGCAGAGCGGCTTTTCATAAGTCATCGCGTAGGATCTCGAGCAAGCTGAGTGTCCCTTTTGCGCTGAACGGAGACAGTTGCACGTTGACAGTTACATCGACTCCGGCCTTTGATATCACGTGGGTCAGCCGCAAGTCACGGGGCTGAGGCTAAATCTAAAAATAGAAAGAGTGGGTGCCTGGCTTAAGGTTGCGCGCTAGGCCGCTTTGGGTCTCATTTGCCCTAAGTCGTTAAATGTCAGGTCAGTCAGCCAACTCGAAGCACTTCTTCAAGATCCTTCTTCATCCTTCGGCGAACTGGTTTACGGGATCCAGACTGCTCGGCGCGGCGTTGCCTAGTGTAAACAGCAGATGTTACCATTTGGATTGCATGTCACGGAACATTGAATTGATGCCATGTACCCCTCAAGGCAACATTTCAAGTGGAGATGTCAGCAGGAAAGAATACTAAACAGCAACGTTCGAACCTTCGCGAAGCCATCAGTGACGAACTACCTCGTTTAACTGACTTGTTACACGGCGATGACCGATGCGATCAAAAAACGAGGCCAGAACGGGCCGGGCCAGCTATTCTGCCGGTTCTCGAGTCCTGGGAAATAAATGCCGACTAGGGGCCCAGTAAGAACATCTACTCAACGCGAGTAGAGTCCGTCTACTTGTGAACGGAAGTTTGTAGACACAAATACGATTGCATGTATGAACAATTTACGAACGCCCAATGCGTGTTAACCGGCTAGGGACAAAACAAACGCGCGCAGATAATTCATGGAACCCAAGCCGTTGCAAACAAAAAGTGTGACGAAAAACAGCCTTGCCAAGAATTTTGCGCGGTAGCCCCAATCATTCCAAAGAAAGGAGATCGGGAAAATGCCCTGACGGTCGGGCGGGCCAGCTGGATGCATGTCATGGCATATCATGGATTAAGGTAGTAGGACTAAGCCCCTAGTGTCCCTGCCAAAACGACTGATCTACCATTGCGAATTGCTGATTGGATCCCAAGTATATGGGCTGAAGAGGCCGTGGAGCGCTGGGTGTGGCTTGGGCTGTCACTTTAATAATCCCGAGACCAGTTTTCCAGTCGTAAGTCTTTGCAACGTTAAGAGACGTTTTAGTAATTATCAATTCCCAGTCTTGGATGTTGGGTTCGAGACCAACTACTCACTACTAACTGAAGATATCAACATAGTCTTCACTCCCAGCTTGCTTGATGACCATAGATTACTACGGACATAGCCTTCTGCTTGCTAAGACGAACGTAGATTCAATTTTATACGCGTATACGCGCATTGAAGACTAGATAAATAGAATAAGTTTCCTTATTGCAAGGAGAGAACTATCACACAATTCGACTTCGGAAAGGGGTTGCCACATAGCAGCTAATATATACTGCGCTGGCATTAGCATTTGCGAGGGACAAAGAACATACAGATGAAAGCAAAAAACACGTTTCAAAAATTCCGAATGATTTCCCGTTTTGTTTCTTTCAAGTTTCTGCCGACAATGAACCGTTAATTATGCTTTGGGATCCTGAAACCTACCCCACTCATAATGCGTCAAAGAGGTCGACGAAAACAATAAGCAGTCCATGCGAACAGGCCTAGGCTTTGTCAATAGAGGCATATCTTGAAACTGATTTGTATATTTGATCGATCATGACATTTTATTATTCAGATTTCGTCTGCAGTAACGGGTAAAGAACCAGGGAAAAATATCAATTTGAGCAGGTAGCCACGTTGGCCGTTGACAGCATTGATGCAGACAAAAAGAAAGTAAATCCGGTTTGCTTGCATGCTAATTAGCTTCTTTGGTATGGCATATCCGAGGTGCATGCAGAAATCCCCCATATGTGGCATGATAAATGCGGGTTAATTAGCCAATGAATGGATTTGGAGATTTCAACTCAAGTCACCATCTGTTACCCGCGAAACGATCTTGTACGACGTCCTCTAAGCGTAATTTTTGAACGGTACAAACGCCTCTCACAGCAGCTAAGCCGCGCCCGCCCCCGGGTCCCTTACATGTACGCCACGTGGAACGTAAGGATGTCTGCCAGCGGAAATGTGCATTTGGCATGTATTCACGGCTGTAGTGAGACGGTTTTAGATGATAATGAACGGATCACCACTGAAAAGAAACAAAGACGAACGACGACCAATAGATGGAATGATACTGCTGGGTCTAACCCGGGATTTGCTGTGAAAGCGGATAGAGCAGAAGAATAAGCGTTCGGAAAAGATTTACGAAGATTCCTTTGTCTGGTATCGTAGAACCCAAACGAGCGATTAATTCGTTTAGAGATTGATTACAGGCGTGCGGCCCGACAGGGTGGAACGGCCACCCACACTAGTATTAGCTGGGGAGAGACTGGTCATCGCTGACGACCTTTGGCAGTCATACGGCCCTCAAGGAATGTTTCATTTGGATATGTACCCCTTATCTAGATCAATCATCTAAATTAGCTCAAAAATTATTTGAAGCAGAGGCGGTGCAGGATTTGGGCCATCCGGCATGAGGTGCCGTGAGCTTATGTGGCGCGGGGAACCGGACATTTTAAGTCCCGTTAAGGGCATGGGTTTGGCTTAATATGAGTTCTTCTGGCGCTTGTCAGGAGGCCTTTGGGTCGCTAGACCCCTGACCCGACGGTCATCTGCTCAACTACCGAAAGTCAATAATGAGGGGGTGAGTGACGCCTTGAATACTAGTACGGAGTGCCGACGGAGATAAAAAGCAGTGCTGACGAATAGACATGCATGCCGATAATTTAAGGAAGTTATAGAAAGTAGTTGTTGCCTATTTTAGGAGCTCGATAGGGCTTCTGGCGATGTAATCATTACTGTAGCATGGTCAGTTATTTTTGTCCATTGGTCTCATCAAAGTTTTGGGGCCGAATAATAGTACTAACCATGCCGTAGCGAAATCTCGCAAATCTCGCAAAACCCGCTGCTCCACTCTAGACATGAAGAAGTGGTTTGCACCACACGCACTGACCGTATCTGAGGAACTATTGAAAGGATTGCCTCCCCATCAACGATTTGGTTCTTGAGGTTGGGGCCCCCAAGTATGTACGCAGCGTAGACGAAAGTTTCAAAATTCGGACGCCCAAAATAGAACAGTCTGAATAAGCTCCAGGGTGGAGCGGACCCACAGTAGTTACCACACTCTTATTCTTCTCCCCTTTGCATATCAAAAGCTGGACACTACCGCCTTTACAACGACAGCAGAGAGAACTGCTGCTTGAGGCATCCATCATTATCAGATTATTACCAATTCGCGACTCCAAGCTATTGGGGCCTGTCTGGATTCTCGTATCTGTATGACAAATTAGAAATTCGTTTAGCGTCGAGTCATCCATGGCGTTCGCTGCGCATTAGTTCCAAGCTGGCCCGGCCCGTTGGAGATACGGAGTACTGGGTACCTTTGAGGATCGTATTTTGCACCTAGATTACAAGGTACCAAAAGTCAATTTTTTTTTTGGGCGGTGGTAGTTAGGTTGTCGCCATTGAGCGGAGGGACCGAATTATGCACAAGAGCAGGAACTTGGGTGTCCTACCATCAAGATAATCAACAATTGAACCGGGTTCAATAGAGTAAACTACATATTTTGGTTAAACTGGCTGAGTTTAGTTCTGCAAAGTGATGAAAGCTAGCTGGAAGAAATTTCCCAAGGAGCGCCCCCTCCCTCTCTCCCCGCGGCCTCTACTGACAAATGCATAAGGTCGGGTCGCACGAGCCATGAGGGAACCGAACTTGCTACACAATCGTGGCTGCAGAATCGGCAATTGAACCAGTTAATCTTCTTGCTCTTTTCGACAATCTGGCCGATGGAAGTATAAGTCTGCGTCAATTACTCATCTCACAAATATCGGCGCAATGAATCGTATGAATAATCTCCGGCCCGTGCAGTATACATAGCTTTACTTGTCAGTAATCCGGCAGCATACCCGGCTTCTTCAGCATTTCGGCAAGGCTAAAACTTCTATAGTTAGCTACGGAGGAGAACAGTGGATGGGACGTACTTAGAAAAGTATAACGTGAGAGAAGCAAAATCATAACTCCTAGCCCTTAGGCCCCCAAGGCAAACAAGGGTTGTGCACCGAAAATAATTATCATGTAGAACAAGTAACGAGAGATATATGAGCGACCAAATAGACGACATGGAGAATCAAATCCTTTCTAAAAATATTGAGCATGGTTTCAGTCTCTGTAACACCCCAAATAATTCCCCACTAACTCACCATTTTCATCCCTCTCTTGCCGCTCCAATCTAACGGCCATTAATGGAAAAGAAAAATCAAATCGTTGAACCAGTGAGAAGTTTTAGGGAAACCTTCAACAACTCATAGCTAATTGTAATCAACCCGTTTTGCTCGTCAGAAATCTCGCATCCTCATTACCCGTCTTCCATGGCGCTTTCTAGAAGCCGGCCCCGAATACCCGAATCGGCCACCTGTATCATGTATGACAGAAAGAAGTCAGAATGACTAAGACTCTGCATGCACGCATGCAGCGCAAATCATGGATCCCCTGAACGGGGTTAAGTTTATAGGGCGTAGGGCTGAGGGTTTGACAGTGACTAGTAGTCGCTCAAGGAACAACCCCCGATACGGGAGATTGATGATGTCGATTTGCTACCTGGGGCCCGGAAAGATTCAGCCACGCTGGCAGATGAGCAACGAGCGCCGATGGCTTGGGGCAACTTTGCAGAGTGACATTGCTGTACTTCTCGGAGGTACTGTACATGTAGTCGGTGGTTTAGCTGGACGGTTAGACAAAAGTGTTGAGGCTGCGCTAAGCTGCTAGTTTGTCCTGGCTGAATAATTCCCAATTTTTCTTTTCTGCCTCCGGTTTAGGAATTTGTCCCGTATCGCGCGGATGGGACTTTTCTTACGAACACTTGCGCGGTCGAGGATATTTCCTATTCGATAATGTCGTCATTTGCGCAGTCACGCCAGGCCAGATCGAACATGAAGTCGCATCCGCACACTGCCGACCGGCTACCCCGTGGAATAATGAGTCAAGTTTGCAGGCATTTGTCTGTTGATCCAACGCTGTTGCGTTGCTTGCCAGAAGAACAGCGTAGAAGATTAGAGAGCAGTATGCAACCGCCAGGGGCATATGACCGCGTTTACACACGGCAGATTTCGGGATATGGCTTTGTAATATGCCACGAAGAAGCAGCCCCGGGTCGCAGTGAGATGACGGAAGAAGTGATGAATCTTCGTTGAGGTTAACTTATTTCTTAAAATGGAGCCTTACTTTTGCGTATTGCAGGCTCGAGTCCCTAGTCCCTGTGTTTTTGTCAACTGCTAGGACAGATGACCGCCTACGAAGCACACGGGGAATTCCGGTATCAATTCCTAACCTCTATCAGGGATCACAAAGCCTATTTGAGCAGTTTGAACAAGCAGTTTAGGCAATCTGCGCGAATTTTCTCTTATCACTTTCTTCTCGGACCTGTTTTAGATTTAATTTTTGCCTATTTGATCTCGTTGAAGTTATGACAATACGACAATCGAATCACTGGGCCAAAAGGATGAGGATCCAGGACCCAAGAACAGTGACAGATCTTCAGTGCTATAGGATACTCGCGATTAATATTTTCGGAAAATGACAAAGACTGAAAAAACAGAGATATGCATTTATTAAGACTAACTTGAATCAGAGTTTAAATAAGCCACAATTCCTACCCGAACCCCCCCCGTTTATCAAGAATGCGATTATGAACAGGATCTCGATAGCAACCGAACTATCATGCGGTAACACTATCACACCTGCAACTTAACAAAGATCCAATGTGTTTCAAACGGCTGCGAAATCAATGATTCCAAGGACTATTATATATCACGATGGCATCGAGATAGAATTAGATAGGTAGATAGAGAAGAAAATAGAATATACCAGGGGAAATGATACGAGTACATAATAATCATAATCAATATACGCTAGCTTGTCTAAAGGGGAAACAAGAGGTGACGCGGTAAGTAATAAGTACTATAGAAATTAGAAAAGGGGGCAAATGGGAAGAATAAAGAGGGAGAAAGAAAGGAAACAATATAGACTTGATGAAGTAGAAGATTAAGATAGAAAGGAAAATATACGAGCAAGCGAAAAGGGTGTTATTATGGAAGAGCACAGCGAAGAAAAGCAAACGGAATCAAAGACTAGCTCAATTCCCACCCTGGTTTAGGTTTAATTACTCCCTCTCATGCCAAAGCATCAGCGGGAGAATTTTGGAGGTATATCCCAATAAGTAGAAGACAGCAGAGATACAATTGTAAACAAGTAAACAAACACAGAAAAAAAGTATTCTATGCAGAAAAAAGGCAGGGAAACCGCTATGAGTAGGGAAATGGGAGATATAATAACAATAGGCAAAGTACCAAAGCCGACTAGAAGAAAGATATACGAGCCAACAGCGAAAATGATTAAGGCAATTTCAAAATTCCAACTCCATGGGAAGCGACAAACAATCCCAACTAACAGAAGCAAAGAACGGGGGGGTATTATGATTCCGACTCTCCATCTTTAGTACCAGACACAACAATCGACGGTGTTTCTGACGATCTTGGAGAATCATCCTGCGTGGTCGCGCTGACGGGAGATGTAAGTTGTCCATCCACCCCATCACCAGTTGTCGCAGAATCAGGCTCTTTCACAGGTGACGGTGGGACATCGCCATCCCTACTCCCGTTAGTTGCTGGTGTCCTTCTCCTCAACCTCCGATTCCGCCTGGCCTCCTCTGCACTTTCTCTCCGGCGTGCGCGGTCCGCAGCACCATCTTTGTCATTCCTGAGCCCCTGCAGCATGCTGGCGGCTCTATCCGCAATGTCTTCACCTTCAGAAACCTCCTTCTCCTTGTTAGACGAGGCGGCTTCTTCAGGCTGGCTTCCGGGGCTTAGGAGATCGCCGCTTTGTGCGCCGTTGGCTGCGTCGGCACCACCTTCGTTACTCTTCTCGCCTTCTTCACCGGGGAGCTCGGGCATCTGTTGACCAGAAGCAACTCTAACTTGATGGCGCTCCTTCAACCGTGCACGACGGCGGCGATCGCGCTGGTCTCTTGCTTGTGGTGCGGCGGCTCGAAGTTTCTCGAGAAGGGTATCCATGGCTCCGCTTGACGAGGGCGATGAAGGATTGTCTGAATTATCCGGCCGTGCATGGAGGTTCGGATTATTTCGTTTACGCGCTAGTGAGGCGTCCATTCGTCTACGTGTCTCCTCCAGGGCAACATTCTTTTCTTTAGACGCCTGCAGAAACATATTGTCAGCGCGGTGGACATAGATAAAGCGGCGAAACGAGAAACGAGAAAACATACCTTCCATTCTAACACGAATGCCGCGAGTTTACTGAAGAAGTCCCGTCGAGCATTTTCATCCGAACTGTCTTCGCCATAGAAGACCATGATATCATCGAAAGTTCTCGTCATTTCATCAAGGTATAGCTGCATCTGTTCACCCTTCCGCCTAGCATCCTTCATTGACCGTTGAACTATTTGGTTAACCCGATCTTGCGGGTGGAACTTCTTCGGATCACTCAAGTTACCTGAATCCAAACTTGCCTGGACATTCTTAATCGTATTGATATAGCCCTGAGCCTCGGATCGAAGCTGATCAACGTTTGACTTTTGAACAGCGACAACTCCACTGATTTCCTCAACGAAGCCTTCCCACTCGGGATACTGATTTCTCACAATCCGCTCCACCAAGTCAGCGAAAGTCGACTCGTTCTTGTCATCTTTAACCATAGCCAACCGTGAAAGCGAGCTGAGCTTGAAACCAACGGCTTGTTTATTTGCGGCGTTCATGAAATTTCCAATGTCCAAAATAAGACCAAGGACGTTCATCAATGACACGGAATCGCGGAGGGATTCGCAAACTCGGACTATCTCTTGTAGCTTGTTTGATATGTCGTCATAGTCCGACTCGAATGTGCGAGTCAGTTGAAGAGCACGCATCCTAGCTTTCCAATAATGGTTAAGCTCGACGGCAGTTTGAAGATACACCTGATCCTCGCGCGTAAGCTCATTCGGATCTTGGTCCCTGGTTGAAGTGGCTGCGTCTGGACCTGTCCAATCCTTAGTATAGGGCGCCATTGCCTTTGCAGTGTTTTCTGGAATGCTGCAAAGTTCCTCCTTCTGCAAGAATTCCATGACAACGTTATTATTCAAAATGTCAGGATCACAATGGATAATCTTCCGTACAAGGTCATCAGCCGGAAGCTCAGAAAATTTAGCCATGGAGATTTGGAACTTGTGCATAAGAGAGCCTGGTATGATTTGCTTCTTGTCTTTTTTTTTACTTGGCCCACTACCCAGAATCTTTGTCTCTTTGGCTTTGAAGAGCCGTTCAACTTCGTCCAAAACACCCTTTTTAGCAAGTTCGGTATATTTCTCTTCCTTCGCCTCGTGTGTAGGAGCATGAGCTGCCCACACCGTGACTTGGGGAGAATCGACCTTGTCCCAATGCAGAGCCTTCAACTTCTTCTTAGGACGAACGAAAGGCAATCCAATGGTGGCCGCGGGAGAATCTGACACAGGTACGTAGGTCTTTTTCCAGCCACCCATAACTGCAGGTGGCGGGGGACCTCCGGGAACTGCGCCGGGAGGGGGCGGAGGGGGCGGTGGACCACCCATGCCAGGAGGCGGAGGAGGCGGCGGCGGACCACCCATACCAGGGGGAGGAGGAGGTGGTGGTGGTGGTGGTGGTGGAGGACCTCCCATACCTAGCGGCGGAGGAGGAGGTGGTGGCGGCGGTGGAGGACCAGCCATACCAGGGGGAGGAGGCGGAGGGGGAGGCGGAGGTACAGACTTGGGCTTGGCAGCCTCGTCATTTTCATCGTCGCTACCATCAACCTTGTGGACTTTGGACGCAATTTCGCCCAGCAATCCGGTCGCTTGTTCAGGATTCATCTTGGGCCGTTTAATCTCAACCAATTTCGGCCGCTCCAGGACAGCATCCTCATCCTCCTCACCAACGTCGGAAAGTTGTTCATCAACCTCCTCCTGCTTAGCAACCTGGCTCCGTTTCCGCGAAACGGCGCCGAATGTACTGTTAGTAAGGCTGCGCTTCGTCTCTTCATCAAATCCATCCGCGGAATCAGCATGCCCGTCCATGTGCTCTCGCAACTCTCGAAGTCTATCAGACGGTCCATCCTGCTGCCAAACTCTACCCTCGAGCTTGAATTGCGTCTTGGTTCGCTCCAACTGTCTCTCAAGTCTACTCATAAGCTTTTCACGGTCAAGGATGCCATTCATTTGAGACGGATCGCTATCACCAAGACCTTCCTGCCCTTGTTTCTGCGCTTTGGAGGCCGCAACATCCTGAGCGTCACGAAGCATAAGGTACAACTCACGAGTCTCCAACTCATTCCGCTGTAACTCCTGGCCTCGCAATCGCTGAATTTCAGCTACTTCAGCCCTCAACGCCTCGTTTTGTCGTGACTGGAGATTAATGATGTCGGTCTGCTCTTCAATCTGCTTCTGGAGCTTCTTGACAAGGCCATCTGCACCGAGCTCAACCTGTGCCTTGACTTCGTCTCGCTCGGCAATGGCTGCCTCTGCGATTTGTCGGGCTTCAAGAGATTCATCAAAAGCGCGCCTTGCCTCTGCATCCGTATGCAGTTTGTCAAGTAAACTCTGGACGGTGAAATTCAAACTCTGTTTAAGATCGAGATCCGGCAACCGACGATCCATGGCAACATAACTAAGCATCGCATCCACAAGCTGAAACATCCTAACGCCATCCTCCCCAGAATTCTCTCGAATAAGCAGCATATGTTGCATCGCAGAGAGGAAGTAATCCTGAGAACGACCGCCTTTCATCTTACTTGTGATTGCATTCGTGATTTGCACCGGGTCGTTCATGTCCGTAACCTCTCCCTCAATGCTATCCTTCATACTGCTATTCTCCCGCTGGAGCAGATCTTCGTAATCGATGGCTTCATTTTCCCGATACTGTTCAATCTGCTTATCGATAGTCTCGTATTGGAATCCCTCCATCTTAGTCAAAAGCCGCTTGATGCCGCAGGAAGTGAACTGCGCCCGGATATGGCAGCGTAACTGGAGATCATGCTCCGGAGCATCGACAATCATATTGATCAAAAACATAGTAGCGACAGCATATTCCATCAGCAAGTTTTCCATTCCTATGCCTCCGCTCCGGAACTCTTCGCTGGCGCCGACGAGACTTCCCATCTTCCCTCGTCCGTCAATAGTAACCTCCACGATGCGCATCCAGGCATCAAACCGGCCAGTTTCTCCTTGCATACTCTTGACTTGATCCATGGCCTGAAGAACCTTTTCATGGCCTTTCCCATCTGCCCAATGACAGAGAAAGGTCAAGATTTCGCTGACCATTTTGCGCGTAGTTAGACGCGGAGATATCAGCGAGCTTGCAAGGGCAACGATGACTTGCTGATGATCCAAAGCATCGTCAGCGCCATATTTATTATTCATTAATGCCTTGAGACATTTTGCGATATCATATTCGCGGTCGAGGTCTTTGTCGCCAGATGCAGTGGTAGGCGGAGCTGGACCAGATGCTTTCCGTCGATTTATCTTTAGGAGAACGCTTGTCAGGGCTATCGGGCCCTGCGCTTCCACGAACGCTTTTACCCAGCTAAACGACATCACAGTTAGAACCACGACTCTATCTCTCAAGGAGAAATCCATAGCTTACCTGATAGGCTGCGTCCGCAAACTGACACTAAGACTTTGCAATTGTTTCGTGGTAATCGAATCATCCATAACCTTTTTGACATACCACTCGGGGCTCCCTTCTTCGTCTGCTCGGGTGAGGAGGCCCGCAGAGCCGTCCACGGTGCCATATATGGACCGGACATTCTGTCGCCTCTTTTGTTCGCCCTGCAACTGTGTCAAGAGGTCTTGGTGTACGAGCGTCCACTTCTTTGAGGCAGGATATGCCAGCATCTGCCTCTTGGCCTGCTCTGGGAGGTTTTGCCATCCTCTCTTGATCATCAGCTCGTAAAACATTTGGTCAACCACTTTATCATCTTTCGGTCGATTCAGAGTGCCGTCTGGTGCAAGAGCTAACGAAGAGGTGGATGCGGCAGGCGTATATTGCGCTTGGGATGCGCTAGAATGCCTTGGGGCGGATGGCGCCGAAGGCAAGCCATACCGGTCATTAGAGTGTGATGTGTAAGGGCGTGAAGAGGTATCGTAGGTTTGTGTAGAACCTCGGGTGGCAGATGATACGGAAGAATATATACTATTTTGATCCAAGGATGTGCGCGAATTCGTCGAGGAGTCCGGGGTCGAGTAGGCTGGATAGCCATTTCCCGGGCCGCCCCATTGCTGGTATTTGGTTCCCCTATCCCCTGTCTGGCTTGCTGCCATTGTCGTGTTGGCTACGGGCACAGGCCTGGGACCATTAAGATGCGATCCATTTGGGACAGATGCAGGATTGAATACTGGGTACTGGTGAAAATCATGGCCGGGTTTATTCAGGTGATGTGGGGACGGTTCTTTCCGTTGATGCTGCTCGGGTTTGGGAAGGTAGTCAACAGGAATCGGAGATTTGGGGTCCGCAGGCACACTGTCGTATGGAATAGCGGTAATGACACCGGATGTCAGCGTAGCGGGATCATAATCGAGGTCCACCGAAGCCGAGGATTCCTGTCTGGAGTGCCGGGACGAGCGTGATCCTGAGGCGGAGCTGGCCCCAGAAACCTCAAGACCACTGCTATTCTCAAAGCGCAGGTCGGGAGGTCGGTCCTTATGTAGCTTTCTTCCAAAAAAAGACTTGCCCCCCGACGACTGTCGCGATTTATCGGAAGAAGACTGAGGGGTAGGCATTTTCGATACGGGTACGTAGGAAGGGTTAGGAGGCGATTTGGAACATGAAGCCGAAGCTGGCAGCAATTCTCTGCCAGTTAATAGGTTCCCTTTCTAATCTCAAAGATGTTGAATGCGTAGCGGTCGTTATCAGAGATAATTCCATCTATAACGCCCACCGGATACCCCTACGCCTCGTCGCCCGCTTGCGAGCTGCTCCAATACTTCCTCCAAACCAGACAAACACAAATTATCGCCACGCCAACGGAGCATGAAGGATTAGAACGAGTATGCGGATGTGACGCTACTTAATTAGTGATGATGTAGCCGTAGTGGGTAGGGCGTATCGTCGTTCGTATTGATATCGATATCGATGTCATGCAAGCGGTCGTGAACACGGGGAGATTATGTTGTGTGCGCTGATCGAACAACAGCACGAACGTCCGCCCAAAATAGGGAGAGACAGGGCGTCAACAGGATACGGATCCCACGCAGCTGGCTGGTGGCTTTGTGTCGCCAAATGCTTCAACCAACGAGGGAGCAATGAGGGTAAAGGGGGGGGTTGGCTCGGTCGACGCGCCGGGTCTGGCCAGAAACAGTTAAGGGGGGAAGTCACGTGCGGCTAGTCGGGGGATTAGATAATCCGAAGTATATTCGCAGTAGGCTGAATGACGACTACCATGGATAGGGATTAGGAACATCTACAATTCCAAGCAAGGGACAGTCTGGTATTGCGGCTTGTCTATTCTGTCCGGGCAGCCAGAAGAAAGACAATTTCCACCACGATAAAGACGTGCGCATGTTGCTCGTTTCATGCGGCTGTCTTTGTCTCCCTCGCTGCCAGTCCCGTAGATAGGGCTGCCGGATGTTGAAACAATTCCCAAACGAGTGACATCAGCATATATTAAAGTTGAGGCTCCTTTAAGTTGCGCCTGCACTCTATACAGGCTGCAACGACGCCCTATTTCATTCTTTTCACTTTGCTAGAGCTACATATATGACCTTGCGACCATGTCAGGCTCGCTGGACATCGCGAAGGTTTGTCTCCCCACCCAACTTACCCCTTAAAAAACCACACTGAAAGACAATCTAACAAAAGCCCAACCCAACAGACCCTTCTAATCCCCGCCCTAATCTCCCTAGCCGTCTACCTCCTCTTCTCCTTCCTAATCCTCCCCTTCATCCGCCGTTACCGCCAACGCTATGCGCAATACTTACCCCTCCATACAATTTCCGCTCACACATCGACCCTCCGCGAACGCGCCTCGGATGCGCTGATGCATTTCCTACTACCTTCCTCGTGGCGGCGAAGGCAAGTTTTTGGTAGCGGCCAAGATGATGGGAATAGCGTGTTTGATGATGAAGAGGGGGAAGATATGATCGGGGTGGAGATGGATCCGTCTAGACGGGAGGCGCTGGAGAGGAGGAGGGATGGCGGGATGGATAGTGAGAGGAGGTTGAGTAGGGATTTAGAAGAGGGATTTATGGATGATAGCGATGAGGAGGAGGAGGCGGGGGATGGGAGACGGGGAAATAGATGACATGTGGTCCATATTTTCGTTATATATATTTATTCCTTTCCCTGATATAATTTGGCGTTGGTCCGGGGAATGCTGTCCATTTCTGGAATTCACTATAAATTCTTTTACCTCATGGCTGTTTCCGAGCGGTTACTGTTGGCTTTTTTTCGCCTTTTATCCGCCGGTAATGCTGGTTTGGATCTAGACCTGGAATGTCATCCGAATTGATATCGATTTTTGGTACTCTGCAATTTCTTTGGGGCATCACAAAAAAGAGCATGAAGCAGGAAAGACACATTGTCATCACCGATCGCATCAAACTGACGCTGCTTAGATCCCATTCCGCCTTTGGTTGTCTTGGTGTTTAATTTCATTCGGCGTGGGATAAGTTCGCAATAATGAAGTTCGCTGAGACTTCTCAAGAAGTCGCGGGAAACCGGAACATGACTACAAGACTCAGTATACTTGACAGAAGCGAACAATATAAGGTATAGTAAGCTGCTCAACTACTCAGTCATCCATTGCCCATCTGCGAGAAGACCCTTATCCCCCAACAGCCCAAAAGCGTCCTCCGGGCTGCTCAAAAAAGAAATATCCAAGGCATCCAGCTAGAGAAAATCCATTTCCAATTCCCGCTAAACCAGTCATTGACGGCTTTATATAGAGATTTATACCCTGCGAAGTAGTAATTACTTCTCAAGCGTAAAATAGTCTTGCCTGACGTTTAGAATGATACTCCGTCTACACGGAGACGCTCGATTCGTCAGTAAAACGAGTGCAGGCGGTTGATAAAACAGTGACCTCAATTCACGTATGTATTGCCAGTGATTTGTTGAAAAGCCAAGCTGCGGGCGACGAACGAAGGCAGTGCGTCATGTAAATGTATAATAAAATCGCGAGTTGCAGGCACCATAGCACCCCGTTGCTGTTTTCTCCGTTCGGTGCCAGCCACTAAAACCGCAGCAAGAGGACCAGTCTCCGATCTTTTGAGGATGCAGATGAGGGGATGGGTTTCTACCATCACGTCTAGGATAAAATAGACTTCAGACCATTTCGATACGGGCCGTCGTCGGTGCGCCGTCCACTAAAGTGCATACAATGCGTCATTTGTCAAAGGGTTAATTCGGCAAGTGGTCCAGAACAACAAGGTTCACGCTGAGGAACCTGATGAAGGCGCCCATATCATATCATCACTTCTGCCTTCGAACAGCTTTCCTTTTCCTTGCTTCATGTCGTCACGTCGCCGCAGTGGAGCAAAAGAAGCTTTTGGGGGTGGAATCCAGGCTTCGGCTGTGGCGTGTGCGGGCAGGTTGTTCAGCGCTGTCGTTCGTTTACCCTCCCTAGATTAGCAGCATGTAGATTTTGTGATTGACAGTATCTAGCATTATATTTTGATCGAGAGCCACGATAATAATACATGTATAAATGGGAACTCTGTTGGTATATAGTCATGGATGTGGTTACTCCAACTCCAACAGCTTCCCCTCACGAACCCCTCATTATGTAATCTGCTTCCCCTCACAACAGCGCCGAGACCTAGCCACGTGATATCAAACTTGCTCCGTTCTTTTTGGGATGAGCGGTAGCCAGACGGGAATAGGGAATGACAGAGGCACGGAAACTAATTAATTTTGGAATTATCCTACTTGGCGCTATCCAGGGCTCTATGCATTGCCCGCGCATCCCAGCAAATGCAAGCTGTTGCGGCGGAGAAGCGGGGAAATACCAGCGCAAACATCCCTGCTGACAGACACCAGAGCAGCCTCAATCCATGCACGACACCGACATGGAAGAATGGGAGAAACGGCCTCTCTATGGCTGTATCGCTGACAGAGCCAATATGATTGACATAACCGTGTGCCTTCAACAACCGATGTTGCTCGACTTGCGCGTCTTGGAACTGTCAGCTTCCCCTCGTGTCTCCTCAGGGTTCATTTCTCCTCTCAGCCCCGCATGAGCATGCAAATTCTATCCGAATCTCGACCACTTTTTTTTCTGCACCAGGTTGTTTCGGAGCAATGGGGATAATAATATTCACCACAAAGTGAATCTTGCGTGTGCGGCATCCATCGGCAACTGCTGCCGTGTTTGTTCCGTCGTTGCACCGCTCATCTTCTGTTGTGCGCCTCCTCAGATGCCTGTGTGAAGGTGGGGCAGCATGGGAGTGACGGGGAGGAGGAGGCTGTTTTCCCTCACGAAGCAGAAGTCAAGCAATGGGTGGGAAGGTAATAATGTGGACCTTGTACCGGCAACTGGTGAGGGACAGCAGAGTTGTGTGATTTATCAGAGATGTTCCAGGTTGCTGAGGTGGGACTGTCCCTCATCCCCCAGGCCTATATAAATCAGGACAGCTTCCGCTCTGCTGCTCTAGATTCTGCTTTTGCTGTAATTCATCTTCATCTCCCCTAAATAATAATTATTATACCGCTATATTACTCTGCCAAGTAATCCACTTCACTATATCCTGTTAATATACCCGAAGCTTGAATAAGGTAAGCTCTCTTCTCCCTCCCCTGGTTCGCCCTGACTAAGCGAGGGGAATTCCGCTGTTTATCTGCTCAACGTCATCTACCAACCTCACTCACCGTCTTCACAGCTCCCTGAACACTTCGTTTCTTCTATATCCTTGATACCCGAGCATCTTTGTCATTCAATTAGCTGTCCTGCAGCCAAAATGGTATTTCTGCGCTCTACATCCCGTCTCCTCTCCCGGCCAATCTCCTCTCTGTTGGCTGGTCGAGCCCTTCCCCGCGCCTCAGCTGCCTTGCCCCTATACAACACGCAGCTCTGCGGGCCAACGTCCCGTTTGCCTTTCACTGGAGTCAGAACACTAACAGCGAGTCCTAAACTCCAGGGTAAAGTTCTGCTTGTCTTGTACGATGTAAGTTTCTCCGCTCTTCCCCCCTTCTCCATGCTGCCTAGTTATGTCGATTGGTGCTTCAATGCGATTGACTAGCCAATTGTATATCAAACGATTGCTAATATAAATTGCAGGGAGAAGAGCATGCGAAGCAGCAGCCCGGCCTGCTTGGAACCACTGAGAACGAGCTCGGATTGAGAAAATGGCTCGAAGATCAGGGACATACCCTGGTTACCACCTCCGATAAAGAGGGAGAGAACTCAAAATTCGACCAGGAGCTCGTCGACGCTGAAGTTATCATCACTACTCCGTACGTCAGAAACGCAATTCATACGTCTTTTGGGAATCAACCTTGCTCCACAAAACGTTGACGTCATATATGTTGATATATAACAATCTAATACATGTATCCTGCAGTTTCCACCCCGGTTACCTCACTGCGGAGCGTCTCGCCAAAGCTAAGAACCTCAAGCTTGCCATCACAGCTGGTGTTGGCTCCGACCACGTCGATCTGAACGCCGCCAACAAGACTAACGGCGGTATCACCGTCGCTGAAGTCACTGGCTGCAATGTCGTCTCTGTCGCTGAGCACGTCGTCATGACTATCCTTGTTTTGGTCCGCAACTTCGTCCCCGCACACGAGCAGGTTGCCAGTGGAGACTGGAACGTTGCTGCCGTGGCCAAGAATGAGTTCGACTTGGAGGGCAAGGTCGTTGGTACCGTCGCTGTTGGCCGCATTGGCGAGCGTGTTCTCCGACGACTCAAGCCATTCGACTGCAAGGAGCTGCTCTACTACGACTACCAGCCCTTGAAGCCTGAGGTTGAGAAGGAGATTGGATGCCGTCGCGTCGAGAACCTCGAGGAGATGCTGGCTCAGTGTGACGTTGTCACCATCAACTGCCCTCTCCACGAGAAGACCCGTGGTCTGTTCAACAAGGAGCTCATCTCGAAGATGAAGAAAGGTACGCTACACCCCCCCCTCCCCCGCCCCCCCACCAAACTCACCGCATTTTTGTCAAAGAAAACACCACTAACCCATCCTAGGCTCCTGGCTCGTCAACACTGCCCGTGGCGCCATCGTCGTCAAGGAGGACGTTGCCGAGGCCGTTAAGAGCGGCCACCTCCGCGGCTACGGAGGCGACGTCTGGTTCCCCCAGCCCGCGCCCAAGGACCACCCACTCCGCTACGCCCAGGGCCCATGGGGCGGCGGAAACGCCATGGTTCCTCACATGTCCGGTACCTCCATCGACGCCCAGGTCCGCTATGCTGAGGGCACCAAGAGGATCTTGGACTCGTACTTCTCTGGCAGACACGACTATAGGCCTGAGGATTTGATCCTGTTCGGTGGTGATTATGCTACCAAGGCATATGGACAGCGGACTAAGGCTTAGAGTGTGAGCGTTAATGTTTGGCTGTTTGCTTTGGGATCTTTTCCCCTCCCGTTCCCCTATTTTGATATGGCGAAAGTATCCACGAATGAACCAAGTGGGTGATGATTATGAACGTTATGTATTTCTGTATACCTTATTAGCAGTGGCAACGAGTGCTTTTTATTTGAAAAAGCGAAAACAAAAATATGAATGAAATAACTTCTTCAAAACTTGAGCCTTGCAGCCACAGAATTATACACATTCCCTCGGGAGAGGGTGCGTGCTCGCATTGTCGTCAACGGCCTCGGCAGTGATTATTGAGATCATAAGCCAATAGCAGGCTCAATTGCTTGTATCACCCTGTGGAAAGGGGAGGATCTCAACAAAGCCGATGCGGTTTCATCCCCGAGAAAGAAGAACCATCCCTGTGCCTAAATTGTATAGCTGTTTAAAGGATTATGAGGTTGTGTATGCGTATCCAGTGTTGGAGCAAGTGGACAGGGTGACACTCTAAGGGTACTATGGTCTGCGACTTGGACTTGCTTCTTGTTTTTGCCTTGTTGATTGATATACGACATATGCACAAGTTGTTCCGCCATATCGTGCCATGACATAGTGAGCTTGGCCAGAGTGGAAAAGGAGGCAAGGGAAGCAGATGATGTTGTGGTCTGCCACGACGACTTCCTTATTACACAATGTTATTGCCAACCTAGTAACGTCGACGGTGAAGGCTGTACTGGACTGTAAGTACGTCGGGATCTTTTTCCCTGCTGAGTTTGAAGGGACGTATTTCGCCGCCCTAGGCCAGGTCGATGATGTGAACAGGGGCTTATGGAGATCGTGGCCAAGGACATGGCGGACTAGATGGATGGATGTATTATCACTGCAGGTATATAAGCTAGGTAAACACTTCAGGTCATTGATGATTTAGAATTCCCAGCGAGTTAAATGTCGAGGCTGTACCATCGGATACATGAATAGCTGCTCCCAAGCGCCGCAAGTAGGGGCTGCGTTTAAATAACCGCCCGCCTAGATTATTTGGCGGCTGCGGGCTTGCCCTGTTCCACTGGATGACTCCATACACCGATCCCGCGCAATGTGTACGGCGTCCGTCTCCTTAAACTTGAGGCTTCCTCTGTTTAGATCCCAATTTATGGTTCCGAGTAAATTCATTTTCCGTCTGGCTAATAGTTATCCTTCAGTTAGGGCAGGCAGTCTGCAGTCCGGGGTTAGGTTTCGCGATCGCCCTTGGACATCACTGCGCAATTTGCTGAGTTTCTTCCCAGTTTCCGTTCGCATGTTAACTTTCACACTTAGATATCCAATCGAGATCTTCAATTCAAAGTCAAAGAGGTTGCTCTTCCAGTTTATGTATGGTCCAAGATGGAGTCTGTGGAGCCATATAGCGGGGGAGCCTCGGTTACCACATCCACTTCTTGCTCTGTTCGGCTAGTTTCTTGTTTTAACTCCGGCTTCATGGAGGAGAACCCGACAGGCTGAGGCGATTCGTTAGCATGCCGCGCTATTCGATCTGAATAATCAGCACAAGCACCTAAACGCCGATGGGCTGCAGGGGGTCGCTGTTTCTTTCTCTCCATCCTTGCTCGGCTGCTTTCTTTTCTCCTCATCATCTCTCTCTCTGGCCCGAATTACGTCGCGCGAATAAAACGAAGACACTTGAGCGAGAGAGAAACTATGGCTACCGACGTCGTCGCTAGGAGTGCTGACCCGCTCGAAATAGACGATGATGTATGTGGATACTTGGTGTTTACTGGATGGCATGCTAACGTTTCCAAACGATTTTGACAGATCGGATCTGACAGCGCATATGGCGATGAACTGTTTGCGCCTACCCCTTCCTCCGCCTTGCACTGTTGCCGTCAATTTCTCCTAATTTGATATCTGTCTAGGTCGAAGTATTCCTCGTCGCTCACTTCGAGGGTGACCGATTATCCCGAACTCCATGGAAGGCGATATCACGCGTTCCGCGAGGGGCGTAAGTCTGATGGCGCATCTTCTATTGCTCTCTTCGTCTTAAAGTATTAATAATAATTGGTTGTTGCAGGATACTTGCTCCCCAATGATGAGAAAGAAGCCGACAGACTGGACATTCATCATGCGTTAATTCTCAGGATTCTTGATAAAAAACTGCATCTTGCTCCACTTGGGCCGAATCCCCAGAGAGCCCTGGACTTGTGTACCGGAACTGGCTTGGTAAGTTACACCTCAGCGGTGCAGGTTTTGGATGTTCGTATTGTGCGAAGTGACTGATCGATATTTAGTGGGCAATTGACTTTGGTAGGGCTGTCTACATAAACCAATCTCCTAGGAGCAATATATGAACTGACATCCGTGCTTGTCTAGCGGACCAGTACCCATCGGCTGAGGTAAGAATGGACACGGAGCCTTCTAAGGAACATAATAGCTAATTTGGATGCGATCGCAGGTGATTGGAAATGACCTGAGCCCAATTCAGCCGTCCATGTAGGCTCCACTGCCAAACCTAAAGCTACCACCTTGACCGTAAAAGGATAGACTAAGACATTCTAGGGTGCCTGCAAACCTGAAATTTGTTGTCGACGATGTCGAGGACGAATGGGCCTATGAGCATGAACCTTTCGACTACATACATGGACGCTTTCTCGTCGGGGCAATCAGAGATTGGCCGAGATTGATGCGCCAGGCGTTTGCGTACGTCATTAATCAACATACTTCTTCACGTTTCTCTTTTTCCGGGATAGCCGCTGATCAGATACGCGCAGCTGCTCTAAGCCTGGCGGGTGGGTCGAATTCCATGACTGGGATGGCCAGATCAGGAGTGACGACGGTAGCCTTAAGGACACCCATCTTTTAAAACTTCAGGACACAGTGATGAAGGTGTTCTTGGACATGGGAATCAACTGCAACCCCGGCGCGGACTATAAGTTGTGGCTTAAAGCTGCAGGCTTCGTTAAGATCACCACTAAGGTGATCAAGGTGCCGCTTAACACCTGGCCTAAGGATCCCGAATTGAAGAAAACTGGAGCCCTCTCTCTGATGCAACACCTCGGAGGTTTGGAGGGAATAGCTATTGCTCCATTGAGCAAAATAGGCTGGTCAGCAGATGAGATTCAGGTTCTCCTATCCAAAGCTCGCACGGATATACATAATCGTAAAGTCCATGCGTATTTCAACTAGTAAGTATTCTTTTCTGGTACCCACTAGTTCCTAAGTTGTCCTCGTCCGCTATCTAACCTCTTTCGCAGCCATATCGCATATGCTCAGAAGCCCCAGTCCAAGTAATACCGTTAACGAGAGGGTCTGATGTACTAGCGCTCGCAGCAATTTGGGAATATAACAACTCGCGTTTTTGTTTTGTTTGTTTTGTTTCTATACCCTCGTTATCTAATCTTTGATCACACAAGCCCTTTTGTGTATAATCAGATCTACACGCATAAATTGATTTCTCTCAAGTCAACCATGGAGTGATATTTGATCGTGTTTTTGTCTTGATGTCTTTCATGCTCCGCAAAAGGGTATTAGCTGCTCTAGGCTTCAAGTTTCCCCTTCCCTATGAATAATGAATGACACTAATCGGTTGTATTTGATAAAACAGACCGATATTTGTTGAACCCTTTCGACTGTTGCAAGGAGTTCCATTCTACGTAGCCTTTCCCTTTTTTCCCAAAGCACATCTTGTATATACTAGACTGACCATATTTTTATCAGTTACTCAAAGCAAGGCACGAATTATGTCACATCACAATGGAATCTCATATCTCCTCATTTTTCCAATCTTGTTCCAAAGGTGTACCTTACGAATTCCACGCCAAGATCTGTCTCTAGCAACAAGTGATACATAGCCCTACAGCCGCGACAGCTCTACCCTAACATCAAATTGCTTAATAGCGGTAGCTAGCACCTTTCTCTCTAATACCTAAACGAACTAAAACCCCCTGATACTGATTGCGTGGCTAGGCGTCTTGTGGACACCGTCCGACCCAGCTCATATTTAGCAATGCCAACCCAAATCCCATTGCGCTGACTCGCTGACGCTTTCTGAAGTTATACTGCAAAGTGGTCAAACGACAACTGGGGAAGAGCATGACCTAGCCGTGCAATGGTTGATGCTTGGGGCGAAAACAGAATGTTCAAAACGCCAGCATGCTAGGCAATATACTTTCGATGCAAACGGCGTCGTACTAGTATATGCAGCGAGAGGCAACAGACCTCAATATTTTAGATGCACTTTGTTGAGATTTACCATACAAAACTAGCTGTATAATTCTAAATTGGAAGATCCTTCCTATTATAGAAACAGGGTAGTAAATTGAAAAGATTAGGCAAATGGGGTAGTAAAATGTAAATAGGCGATCAATCATGCCTCAACTCCCATTGCCCCGCGAGTTTCAACATATCCCTCTCCGCAACGAAGATACACAAAATGTCCGCTCATCGCCGGCAAATATACTTCAGACCCAATGTCGCGCAATACAGCCAACCTCAACATTCCAATGCTGCTTTAAAATTCCATGAAACTCTACCCGATTATAACCCGACCCCTCTTATCCCTCTCGACGATCTTGCTCGTGAATTGGGAATTACTGGTGTCTATGTCAAGCATGAAGGAGATCGTCTGGGTCTTCCGTCTTTCAAAATATTAGGAGCATCATGGGGAACCTTTCGAGCAATTGTGGACAAGACTAACCTCACCATCGACGCCAGCCTTCCTGAGCTGTCAAATGCGGCTAAAGAGCAATCAATCGCACTTTTTGCGGCCACCGATGGCAATCATGGCAGAGCAGTTGCTTTTATGGCGAAACTACTACAAATTCGAGCCAAGATTTATGTACCCGCTTCCGTAGATGAAGCGACCCAGGCTTTGATATCAGGCGAAGGTGCCGAGGTGGTTGCAACTTCTGGCTCATATGATGACGCCGTTCAGGTAGCCTCGAGAACTGCTGATTCCATTCCTGGTGGTCTTTTGATTCAAGACACTGCTTTTGATGGCTACGAGGAGATCCCTTCTTGGATCATTGAAGGGTACACTGCCATGCTCCACGAAATTGATTCCCAGTTCGGGGAGAGAAACCTCAGACCGACAATGGTTGTTACCCCCGTTGGCGTCGGATCCCTTGCACAAGCCGTTGTTTCCCATTATAAAGCACCTGAGCATCGGATCGATGTGATGACAGTTGAACCCGACACTGCTGCTTGTTTACACAAAAGCTTGAGGACAGGCAAGTGTGCCCCTTTGAGTACAACGCGGACAATTATGAATGGATTGGATTGTGGCACTGTCTCTTCAACTGCATGGCCGATCTTACGAGAAGGTGTAGACATAAGCGCAACCATTTCTGACTTCGAGGCCCATGACGCGGTTCAGTATCTCAAATCGCAGGGTATAGGGGCGGGGCCCTGCGGTGCAGCAAGTGTAGCCGCACTGCGACTATTGTGCAGCGCTCGACCACTCGACTCCAATACGGTTGTTGTTCTTCTATGTACTGAGGGGTTGCGGCCGTATCCAACCCCTTTCGATGTCTCTACTGAAGACCCTGGTGGTATCTCGCGGATACTTCAGCAAATTTATTTGTCCAACAAGTCTTCACCTGACACTACGGCGCCAGGATACACCAGTGTTGCAAACTATATAGCAGCATGGCTGGAACACAGGGCCTTGGAGAAACACGAAATTGGGGCTGTTCTTGGTAGTAACTTGGGAAATTTTGACCTTGCTGGTGTTGCACAGTCTATGGTTTCTCTACTTTGCCCCAAAAAGGGGGTAGTGTAATTACGAAATTCCTGCAGCAAAATCACTAGCATGTCATTTGCGTTGATACAGTCAATTACGATAGAAGCATAACGTGAACTCTGTGGATTGGAACTACAGCGATTAGGAGACAAGGGGATGTGGATAGAATACAGAGGAGAGAGAATTGATTGTAGACACTCCCGATTGTCCACGAAGAATTAAGAATATATTATGAATATTATGATATCCGTATTGGTTGCCCTGTAATTCTGAGGAAGCCTACTACTATCCTCATTTTTAGATAGTCTGTTTTAATTGATTTAGCAGCGCTTCATCTTATATCGAAAGTAGAATCACAACCGCGCCAATTGTAGTGAGATACAAGATGGCTCGAAATATGCATCAGCTATTCATAGATGCTAGGTAGAAAAGAGGTGAAGAAAACATATCAGGTTGTGTGGCACATAACTCATTTTAGTACCAGACTGATAGGAGGTGCTTCCGTGGGGAATTAAAGTGCCGTGATACAATTGTTCATGTGTTTACCGATCGTGCGCTCTACCGAATGGACTTTTCTTTTCTTGTGAAATACGAGGTTACCCTGAAATAAACACGATGATCGAAAAATCAACAATCTCAAAACGTAATTATATTAAGATAAAGCATTACAGATTCTTCTGTGCCTAAAAGAAAGGGAAGGGCGGCCTAATCGTCTCTTCAAGCTTGATTTAGAAGAACAGGCTCACGCGCAAATGCACTATGATAAGCCGGCCGTTGCTTTGAAGGAAAAGTACTAGGAAAGTCGGACTAAACAAAAAAAAAAAAAAAAAAAAAAAAAAAAGGAAGAGCTGTGAGATATCGGATCTGAAATTATGACGCCATTCTGCTCTGTTTTCCGTCTACAGTACTAGCATTTTTAAAAGTCAACATATGGCATCACACCCGTACTTAAGATCACATAAGCTTCCAGAACTACTATGTAAGAAACGCAATAGCGTTGTACATGTAGTATGACGTCCACCATAGCAGGGGAAGTATCCGATACTACATCTACGGTTTGATTTGCAACCCCCCCAAACCGTACTGAAACCGGGGCCTTGGGTGAGCGGGATGACTGCGTATAGTCTTGGCAGTCGGATTGACGCGGGCCTTTTAGGGCTGTCCGTGCACGGCTTCCTATTCCGGCTTAGCACCGCCAACCTCAAGTTGACCTCCAACATCGCCCCGACTGCTTGGGTTTCATCCCGCATGAACTTCTGCTCCCTGCACACGCTTCCCTTGAACTATGACGCCGCTAGTTCTCTTACTTGGCTAGAAAAGGTATCTCTGGCTGTATCTGAGGTCCTAATTTGGGATTGGCTATTCCCAATATGTCCGCTATCGCTGAGTATGGCTTCTTTGGGCATGTCCGCTATGCCCCTTTTGGCCTTTTCCAATACAGGCTCTGCATGGACCGACCCCCTGGCAAAATTCCCTTGCAAGTTCTCCATATAATAGACATAGACTCCATGAGAAATCTTTAAAAATAGGGCCCTTAATCAGATCTAACTTTCGAATATCACTTCTAACCATTTCCACCTTGGCGGGAGTGTTCCAAATTCGCTGTAATATCGCCTTGAGAGGCTGGGACTGAAACCATAGATGCTTTAAAGATTTTCACTACTGATGGAATCCAGGGGCTTTACAGATTATTGAACACACACCTCTGCTCATCTTCATACACGGTGGCGGCGGCTGGTTTACCTAGGCAGGGTGGCTGATCAAGTACCCGAGTCGCAGGAAGACGCCGTCATTCTCCTCTAACAGCCACCATTCTTACCTCTTTCTGCTAGGTTATGTTTTTCTATCCCCGCTTGTTAAGGTCCAGTAATATCCCGTTTGCTGATATTATTTTCCATGACAACCCAACAAGAATCTGAAGTCTCTGAATGGGGACTTGGGTAGTTTCGTCCGTCACTACTGCTGAGTCTTTCCATGCTTCATTTGTTCATTTATCTCTACTATCTTGTCAATTGTATTGCTTAACATTTTCATACTTTGCATTCTTCCGACACCTTTTTTTTTCTTTTCCGCCGTCCAAGAATGGACGACCAATTCCACTCCAAACATTTTGATGGCGGTAGGATGCATCAATATGGGAACAGCTTTGGAAGTGCCATGAATCAGTTCAGAAATGGGACTGGCTCCGGGAGTGGAAGCGGGAGAAGAGGCGGCTTTGCTGGAAATCGATTTGTGGACAGCATTTTCTTGAAATACATCCTTCAAAATCGCTCGTCAATCATTATAACGGCATCTTTCAGCGTGGCTGCGTCAACTTTGATTGTATCAAGTATTATGTATGACAGCTGGCAGTCATCGAGAAGGGTTTATCGGCCCGAGAAAAGGTTAACAATCTTCTATTGCATTTTAACATGTCGATTTACTAACTTCATCATTTAGAAGACGGTTCGACTATTTCCGTTACATTCCTCCAGCTCATATTTTCCCTCTTGTACTGGCCTTCGGAACATTTTCCCAGAGTATGATATTGTTGGCCGTTCAAAGCACGGGGCTAGATAACTTATTTGCGGACGGTTGTTTGGCGGCTTCACAGATTACATGGACAGGTAAGCAAATTGGACTTCAAGGCAAAATTTATTTGGGCTCACCAGTGATATTTAGCTGCCTGGATCGTTGGTTACGTGGTCTTAGTTTTCACTACCGAGGCGGTTTATCGCAGCTTTACGCCTTCTCGATTAGCAACAAAAGGACGTTGGAATTCGCTGGTTTGCTGGGTGACCATTGCTGCAATGCTTCTTTTGACGTGGATACCGTCGAAGGTCAAACAGAGAAGAAGCGATAGGTGTTTGGCCAGTTTATTGCAATGGACTTCCCGTTGGTCTGATATTGGCTTGGCGTTGACGATAAGTTTAATTGTCTGCTATATCATCAGTGGGACTATTCTGTCGATACGGTTATGGAGGACGGCGAAACTTGATGCTCACGATAGAATTGCTATAAGTAGCGTTGTATACTACTTAGCTGGTACTGTCGTGGTTCTTGTAAGTACACTAGATTCTATATTTGTACGGCTTTATAGAATTGTTCACTAACACGTGGAAGGGTTTCGTGCTCCCTTTCTGGGTGCAAGGCACGTTTTGGCGAATCCCAAGCAACGCGGCAATGCTCATGGGTTCCGTGGCTTTGAATTTATTTGGCATTGTCTATGCCTTCATTTACCTTTCGCTGCGTGCAAACGGAGGGAATATGATGATTGGTCCAGGAGCCTCCGCATGGGAAAAAGCCTCGATGAAACGACTTGATTCGACGGGCCTTGCTGTGGCCGCGCAGATTGCCAAACCCATTATTACAGATGAACAAAAAGGGCTATATTATGAGAAGGAAGACTGCCTTTTGGCTGATGACAGCGAATTGGAAGAAGAAAGACTGATGAAAGAGAAGAGTTCGAAGCTAGAAGCGCTCAACCAAGCTCCGATTGAGCAAGAACCCACCTCGCACTCGCGAAAACCTTCGAATTATTCACTATTTCCCACCAGGGACTCCTCCCGCCACACAAGACGATTTATTTTGAATTTCAATAATAACCACGAAGATGCGCTAGTTCCCCCTCGCCCATCTTATGCCCGGCATCGACGGTACTCATCCGATATTAGTGCAGCTACAGTGCAAATTGGCCTACGGCTTAGCAACGTCGCAATGCCTGGGGCCATGCAAAGCCACAACTCTTCAACTATGAGCCTACCCATGTCTCCAATTCACCCAGTTCGGCCAATACATTCGTCATTCAACAACTGTACACCTTCCACCGCCGCAAGATCTGGAAGCTCACGGAGTGACATGATATCGCCGACCAAATTATTAAACACAGCCGCGGCAAGCCAAGTTGGTGGTAGAATTGGAAGGATATCACCGTTGAGCCAGAACCCACTATCGCAAGATAAAAATTCGAAAATAAGTCAAGAAAACCCTCGAAAAGATGGACAGGTGGAAAAATCTTGCACAGACAAGGTTCTTCCGCCTACACCACTATCCATCCCGAAAAGCAACAGCTCTTTTCCGAATCAACCTTCTCCTCTAGCTCGGTCTGATCTAGCGTATCCTCCACCATTACAGTCTTCCTGGCCACTTCCCGACCGATTATCTGTGCTGCCAAGCAGAACCTTCAAGCAGCCGGAACATTGGATTTGACGAAGGCTACATTCATGGGCCATTGCTTTATTCTATTCCACCTTTTAACAAACAACTTTCCAACCAAATATTCGTTACGAACATTAATTTAGAGACCACGCTAGTCTACTACATCGACTGTGAGTTTCGTCCCGAAGCAATTTTGAATTAAAGTGTTCTTTTCTTTCAAATGTCTCGTTTTCTTTTCTACCCCTGAAATTTTCTTGTGGTTCATTACCAGGAAATTTAGCAACGCATATCCTTCCGAATACCATATGGGGCATGATTTCTTATTGGCTTTTCTTTCTCGCTGTCGACTATTTCAATCAATATTGCAAAGGGCGACGTCTTATTATATTTACCTGTACTTTTATATTTGATGCCCAACGTATGTGGTCTTATTCATTTCTATAACCCCCCCCCCCCCCCCTTGCTCGATATGTATATTGTCCGCCCCTCCATTTCACCCTTTTAAAAAAAGATTTAGGCATTTATAGGTCTGCGCGATTGTGTTAACTTTTGCTTGATCAATTCACTCGCGTGTATCTTACCTCTCAAGAACTGTACATTGTCATAGAGCGAAAGCGGCAAAAGAAAACAGGTACCATAATCATCTGAATTAGGCTGTCTGGAACCGGTTAAGTGAACGTGTGCTTGGATATCCATGCTCAACAATTCATTGGAATAAAGGGACTGAGCTCGAGGGGGAGAGGGGTTGACGATGAAACACACCACACCCTCCGCTCTTCCCTCTCTTGCCCACTAACCCCGACTCAAAGCATCAGTTTTCTGCTTTTGTTAGGCAGGGTTATCGACTAAGTATGAAAAGTGACTTAATAGGTTCATGCTCTACGTAGTGCCCTGCGTTAGGTCGTAGGGCGTTATGTCCGTCTATATTCCTGCATCGTAGGTATGTTCTAGGACGAGCATTGGCTAGTAGAAAGGAGAAGGCAAGTGAAGGACAAGTGAATATAGATGCTAATCCTATATATATGGGTAATAGTTATACAAGATAAAAGAAACAAAATCAAACAAAATCAAAAACCAAAATCTATCCGGGTCGCCCAAGCGAAAATCGTACTGTACATGCCTCGTCTATATATCGTACACTTCAAAGACGTGCTATTCTGTGGCTGCCAAGTGATCATCAGTCAAGCGAATGGCAAAATCAATACAAATCTTACGCCATTTCGACGCACAGCTTTTCCAAATAAAATCTCATCACCAACAAAATCCCCACGATCAAAACACAACATTAACCACCTTCCCCCCACCGACAACAATAACCCTTCTCCTCTTCTCCCAATCATTTCGCTCCTTCATCCAAAGCTTACCCTCCTCGGTCTCTAGTAGATGTGTCAAAATCCACGCCTTCTCTACTTCCGACGGTCCCTTTTTATCCGACGTAGTCTCGGTAGTCGGTGGAGACGGTATGACAGTACTGAAACGAAGCTTACCGTTTATCTGTACGGCAACGGTCTTGCCGCCACGTGCACGTAGAGATTGGACTTCGGACTCTGAGAGTAGAAGGGTGGGCCAGGGGGAGGAGAAAATTGATGGAACTGCGGTTGACGGTGAAGTCGTATTTGAGGATTTCAGGATATTATTATGTAGATGCTCCCAGAATTCAGACGCAAGTGCTGGGGTGATGGGCGCTAGGAGACGAAGGAGAGACGATAGTGTGATGTAGAGTACTGTTTGTGACGTTGGTGTTGATGCTGAGGTTGGAAGAGACGAAGACGCTAGAGCGTTTGTGAATTTGGTCAGGTTGGATATCACGGTATTGAGGCCGTAGGGCATCTCGTCCAAGCAGTGGGAGACGGATGTTATAGTGTCGTGTGCTATAAGAAGAATGCTGGCTTCATCGTCGGATATCTTGGTTAGGTCTGGCAGGGTGATGTCGTTCAGGGATTTTACGGTCTCTTCGTTTAGAGATGAAAAATTCCCCAACGACGTGCGAGAATCCGATATCACGCGCCATAGACGGTTAAACCATCGTTCCATGCCGACGATCTTGGATTCATCCCACTCTAGAACCTCACTGACAGGGGCAGAAAAGAGAATATGTGCGCGAACAGCATCGGAGCCGTAAGTGTCAATGCAGCTGGTCGGATCTACGCCGTTGTATTTGCTCTTAGACATCTTTTCGAAAGAAACAGTGGGAGCTGTCTGGGTTCCCTTGATTAGAGGGGCGTCGGATTTGGATAGGTCAAGCTCTGACGGCTTGAGAAAGCGACCTGTAGACGGATCTGAATATGTCTTTCCATGGACCATTCCCTGCGACAGTAGTTTGAGGAAGGGTTCTGCAACCATTGAAGGTCCTGATAACTCCTTGGGGAACAGTTCAGAAGTCGCCAAGAACTTGTAGATAAAGCGAGCATACAGCAAATGCAAAATTGCATGTTCGATGCCGCCAATGTAGACATCTACGGGATGAACTTGTGAAGGTGAAAAGGGGTTCGCTTCATTGGACGGGTCTAGGAAACGCATGAAATACCACGACGAATCGACGAAAGTGTCCATTGTGTCCGTGTCCCTTTGGGCGGGACCACCGCAACTAGGACAGGAAGTGTGAAGCCATTCCTCGGCAGATTCGAGCGGATTTCCCTGCTTACCCTTAAGGCCGGCACCTTCGACGACCGGTAATTCAACGGGGAGTTGGTCATCCGGGACTGGCACTGGGCCACAAGAACCACAGTGAATTATTGGGATGGGGGTACCCCAGTATCGCTGCCGACTGACTAGCCAATCTCTAAGTCGCCAATTTTCAGCATTATCTGCAAAGTTGCCCTTGTTCTTCAGGTCAGCGACTATTTTCATGCCACCTTCGTCAGAGGACATGCCACTGTAAGATCCGCAAGTATCAGCCAAAACCCCCTTTTTGGTGAATGGCTGGGGCCCATCACTAAGTGATTCTGCTGAATTCTGTTCTGTGGAAGATGGTGATTTAACGACAAAAGATATCGGTTGAGATCCCGAATTTTCATTCCAGAAGGCAAAGTCTCGGGAATCATGGCCCGGCACGCCCATGACTGCACCCTCTCCATACTCGCCGAGTACGTATGGAGCAACAAATACGGGTATGGAGGACTGCAGCGAGGAATTTGTTTCCAGAGAGCTGAGTGGGTTGACAGCCAAGACATCTGGCAGGCGGTAACCAGACTTTGTATCTTCTGGGAGGGAAGAGGCAGAGTCCAAGAAGGACTTTAGGTCAGGGTTGCTATTTGCCAGTCTTACTACTAGCGGATGGGTCAATGACAAAGCAAGGTACTGGACCCCATGAAGTGTGTCCGGCCTTGTGGTAAAGACTTGAATATTGTAGTTGCCATCCGGCGCGGAGACTAGAAACCGTATATGTGCTCCGGAGGACTTGCCCAGCCAGTGTCTCTGCATCGACAAAACTCGCTCAGGCCAGCCATCCGTAAGCGAATCGAGGTCCTTTAGTAGTGCTTCCTTGAAAGCAGTGATACGGAAGAACCATTGCTTCAGCTCAACCTTCTCTACTTTCGCCCCAGATCGCCATGAGCACCCGTTTGCATCAACCTAGCCAAGATTTATCAGATGAATTCTCGACTTCGATGTTCGATAGCTCGTACCTGCTCATTTGCCAAAACAGTCTTGTCAACGGGGTCATAATTGACCAATGCTTTGGCTTGATATGCTAGGTCTCTTTTGTGTAGCATCAGGAACAGACGCTGGGTGTGCTTATAGAACGAAGGTGAACAGGTCATTAATTCCTACATCAGCCGTGCAAATTGAAGCATCAGTAATACAGAGCGTAAAAATATCGTTATAAAACAAAATTGCGCGACATATCTTAGCATACCCTATCCCAGTCGAAATGCGCTCCAATGGCCCTAAGCTGCTCCTTCATATTGGCGATATTCTGCATCGTCCATTGCGCCGGATCAATCCCCCGCTCAATGGCCGCATTCTCCGCCGGAAGCCCAAACGCATCCCAACCCATAGGGTGTAGCACGTCATATCCCTTCATATGCTTGAACCGGGCGAGCACATCGGAGATGGTATAAACCCGCACATGTCCCATGTGTAGCGTTCCGGATGGATACGGGAACATGGAGAGAACATATGCCTTTTGCTTGCCATGTTTCTTCGCCAATTGGGCTGTTGGATCACAGCGCCATCTGTTCTTCCATTTTTTGTCCACTGCCAACAAGTCAAGCCTTTGCGGGGTCGTCGATGCGGCGCGAACGGCGGGACGAAAGACGAAGCGGCCCCATTGCCGGGTTCGGAGGGATCGCGGGAGGGCGAGTTGGAGCAACATTTGCGCCCCCTAATCGCCGTATTCGCGATATGAGAATAATCAAGCCATCTAAATAAATGAGTGCGGTTGGATTGACATCGCAAATAAAGCTTCCCGAGTCGCAAATATCGGAGGAAGTTCAGAGGCCATGGACGCTTGTCTGCTTTGGGACTAGGGCGACTGGATGTATGCTTATTCAGCCAGACCAGTTTAACTAACGTAATCCACAAACGGCGAACACCCCAAACGAGCGAACACCCAAATCTCAAACGCGTAACTAAATAATTCAATTAACCTCTTCAACCTGCAATAATGCCACCAAATCATGGTAAAAATGCAAGAAACTCTATAGAAATAGAGGGAAGGCTTGAACTAGTGATAACTGCCATTAAAAATCAAGAAGCATCCTCAATTGCTGAAGCTGCATGCCTCTTTAATGTGCCACGCCCTACCCTTACTCATCAACTCAATGGCCAACCTGCAAGGGTGAATTTACGCGCAAATTTGACCAAATTTACTAAGATTGAAGAGGATCAGCTAGTTCAATGGGTGCTGGACCTGGATAAATGAGGATTACCCCCCCGGCCTGCCTTTGTAGAGAATATGGCCAACCATCTTCTTACCCTA